>SJYC01018018.1:0-30083 GCA_006408675.1 Madoqua kirkii
CCCGCTCCGCACGGCTTCCTCTTTCCTTCCCCACACAGCTCCCCAGCCTCCCACTGTCCCGGCCAGCTCTCTCTGGACAACCTGCCAGGACCTCGCAGTGACCCCCCCGCCCCGTCCCCGGCCCCTCAGCCACTTGCTTGGAGGTGGGAGGGGGGTCCCCTTCAACTCCTCCCCACCCCGAGGACGCCATGAGCCTGGGCTCCTTGGAGCAGCCCCCCCCACGGGCCGGCCCACTCTGGCCTGCCGAAGCACATTCCCACAGTGCTCAGTTCCCCTTCGTGACTGGAAAAGCTCCAGCCCCGAGGCCGCCCTGACGCTGCTCCGCCCTGCCCGGGCGGTAGCCTCTCCAGCGGCTCCTTGACCTTTCCCGGGGGGATGATGGGGGCAAGGAGTCTAGAGTGCTGCGGTGGGCCTGGGGGCACCCAGGGCCTTCCAGGGGGCTTGTTTCTGGGTGGGAGGCCCCAGCCATCTACTGTCTGAGCTGGGTTTCAACCCCCTCATCCGGCTGGTGTAGGTCACAGGCCCTCTCGCGGGGCAGAGTTGAGCTGGGACAGACGGACGCTGGGCCTGAGACCACGGCTCTCGCTTCTTGGGAACTGCAGGCAGGGCTGGTGCTGCGGCAGAGGACTGTTCTAGAAGAGACAGAAGACAGCGCAAGGAACACCCGTTTCAAATCTTGAACAAGCTGTCTCACGATGGCGCAGAGCGGGTCGGTTCTTTTCATCCCCAGATAGAGCCTGTCCCACCGTCTCCATCAGAAATGGATGCTGGGGCGCAGAGGGCCAGGCACGTGTCCCAGGCTACTCAGTGGGCAAGTGTCTGGACCGGGAGTCAGGGTTTCCTGACACCCAGTCCCCTCGTCTGTTCATCTGACTGGCCCTGGCTCCGTCTCATCTGCCCATCTCCTTCCCAGGGAGGACACAAGTTTCCCAGCCCCAGGGACAAGGCAGGAAGCCAGGCTGGCCTGAAGCTTGAGGGGGACGCAGGCCTTGGACCCTGGAGCTGCTAGACCTGGTCGTCCGCGGCGCAGGTTCCCCTCCACAGCCCCAGGAGAAGGCTCTGCCTGCCCCACTCCATGCCTCCCACCAAGTCCCAGCTGAAGCAGAGCCCTGACTCCCACCCCCGCCTCAGCCCCAGGCAGCGGGCCACGTTTCACCTCACTTCCCTGAATGTCAGAGTCCTCTTCTGTGGATTGTCAGTCCTGAAACACAGAGCACCTTCTCCATGCCAGCCGCAGCAGGTGCAAACTGTCTCTGGAGCCAGGACATGGTACCTGCCCACGGTCCTATGCAGAAGGCAGATAAGTGACAAGATGCTGAGGACTCTGGGAGGGAGACTGAGGCTGGAGGACCCCAGGAGAAGGTGACGGGTGCTTCCCAGGGTTAGGAGGGGCCCTCAGGTGGGATAGGAAAGAAGTCCCCAACAAAAGCCTGGTGGGGACCAGCTGTCCGTGCTGAGTCCCACCCCTGAGCCTGGGCTCTAGTGGTTCCCACAGTTCAAGTCGAGTGCCCTTTCTTCCTCTGGGCCTGGTGAACTCCTATTCATCTGTCAGGGCCCATGGACACACCATAGTATGACCAGGTCTGGCCTGGCTTCATGGCTCCTGGCCTCCTTCTTCCCACCCGGAAGCCAGGCCTCCTTGGTCACGACGCCCTCGCCAGCCCCACCCAGGCAGGCATCTGCTCCCGGGCTGGAGCCCCCGCCGTCCTCTGCTCCGAAAAGCACCGTTTCCCTTTTCTGGGTGACCACACGCCATGCACAGGGAATTTCCATCTCACCCTGCGGAGCCTCTGATTCACCCAAGCCCCTTATGCATTTAACTCCTTCCGGGTCCAGGCCTGTCTACTCCTTGCCCCTCGCACCAGGCTACTCAGTGGGCAAGTGTCTGGACCGGGAGTCAGGGTTTCCTGACACCCAGTCCCCTCGTCTGTTCATCTGACTGGCCCTGGCTCCGTCTCATCTGCCCATCTCCTTCCCAGGGAGGACACAAGTTTCCCAGCCCCAGGGACAAGGCAGGAAGCCAGGCTGGCCTGAAGCTTGAGGGGGACGCAGGCCTTGGACCCTGGAGCTGCTAGACCTGGTCGTCCGCGGCGCAGGTTCCCCTCCACAGCCCCAGGAGAAGGCTCTGCCTGCCCCACTCCATGCCTCCCACCAAGTCCCAGCTGAAGCAGAGCCCTGACTCCCACCCCCGCCTCAGCCCCAGGCAGCGGGCCACGTTTCACCTCACTTCCCTGAATGTCAGAGTCCTCTTCTGTGGATTGTCAGTCCTGAAACACAGAGCACCTTCTCCATGCCAGCCGCAGCAGGTGCAAACTGTCTCTGGAGCCAGGACATGGTACCTGCCCACGGTCCTATGCAGAAGGCAGATAAGTGACAAGATGCTGAGGACTCTGGGAGGGAGACTGAGGCTGGAGGACCCCAGGAGAAGGTGACGGGTGCTTCCCAGGGTTAGGAGGGGCCCCTCAGGTGGGATAGGAAAGAAGTCCCCAACAAAAGCCTGGTGGGGACCAGCTGTCCGTGCTGAGTCCCACCCCTGAGCCTGGGCTCTAGTGGTTCCCACAGTTCAAGTCGAGTGCCCTTTCTTCCTCTGGGCCTGGTGAACTCCTATTCATCTGTCAGGGCCCATGGACACACCATAGTATGACCAGGTCTGGCCTGGCTTCATGGCTCCTGGCCTCCTTCTTCCCACCCGGAAGCCAGGCCTCCTTGGTCACGACGCCCTCGCCAGCCCCACCCAGGCAGGCATCTGCTCCCGGGCTGGAGCCCCCACCGTCCTCTGCTCCGAAAAGCACCGTTTCCCTTTTCTGGGTGACCACACGCCATGCACAGGGAATTTCCATCTCACCCTGCGGAGCCTCTGATTCACCCAAGCCCCTTATGCATTTAACTCCTTCCGGGTCCAGGCCTGTCTACTCCTTGCCCCTCGCACTTGCCCCTCGCACTTGCCCGGGAACCCCTAGTCTGCTTCCAACTAGCCTGGAATCCCACAGCCTGGAAATCAAGGCAGCGCCTCAGTCACTGGCCCCCTCAGCACCCTCCCAGTCATGCACCGGGCACAGAGACCCCTGTCCTGCTGGCTCCCGGCACGCACGCTGGAGCAGCTTTGGGATGAGCATGGACTGTGGAGTAAGATAAGCCTGGTCCGACCCTGATTCTGGCTCTTTCTGCTTTCCGGCCTGGAGCGGTGTAAGCGTCGGCTCTGAGGCCAATTTCTCATCTATTAAGATGGATCCCTGTGCCGTCGCTTTGTTGTAAATGTCTAACACTCTGGCCCTCTTCCTACCTCAGCATCCCTACTCCAGACCTGAGGTCCCTAGGTCTTCTCTCGAGACCTGGTTGCTCAGGCAGGGAGGAGGGAGAAGGGCAGGCAGGGTGAAGGAGGGCGAGAGGCTGCTCTCTCAAAGCTCTCGTCCGACAGCTGCTCGGCTCCTCAGGTTGCTCAGCTTTTCCAAGGAGGCTTTGGAAAGGCCAGGGGCCAGGAGCTTCCAAGGAACTGAGGACGGCAGAGATCCTGAGCCCTTGGAGACAGGGCCGAGCCTCCCTCCTCCAGAGGGATGGCAGGTGTGCGCATCAGATAAAAACATGTCCAGTGCGGTCTCTAATGCTCACAGCCCTCTGGGGTGTATCCTGCTGTTGCCCCCATTTTAAAGATGATTCCGAGGCTCTGAGAAGTGACTTGCCCTCAGCCACACAGCTAACACAGGGCAAGGAAAGGATTCGAAATCAAGGTCTCTAGAGCCACACCCTAACCTCCACCAGGGTCACCCAGCATTTGTGGAGGTCCGTGAGGGAAACGTGCGCTAACTGAAAGCCTACTGTATACAAGGGGGGGCTCACACAGACTGTCTCTTTCTGCCCTCTGCACCATGCTGCGGCTGAGTCTTGTTGGCACCTCTACAGAATCAAGGCCTCTGAGCTTCGGGGAGGGAAAGGGGCACAGCCAGTGGTAGGGAAGGATCCAGGGGTGCCTAGATAGGAGGGGATGGTGTCGGGGGCTCCACAGAAGAGGGGGTCCTTGCAGAGTCGGGGGGAGTGGCTCCTGTCCTCACTGAGCGAGCAGGGCGGGTGCTGCCCGTGGTGAGCAGGAGGAAGTCTCTGTGGGTGGCGGTGGGTTTGAGGTGCCGGAGGCTGAGTGATGTGGCCAGGAGGTGAGCTCCCCATCTGAAAGGCCTGGTCAACAGGAGACAAGGGTGTGGAGGGGGTTGGGGGGAGGAGAGCTGAGATTCAGGGCATGGCGGAGATCAGGCCACTCTGGAGATCTCTGTTGCTTAGCCCCTGGGGCCAGGGAGCCGGTGGGAGTGTGGAGGGGAGTGGGGAAGTGGGCAGGAGCTGGTGCAGAGTGCCAGGAGAGACTCAGCAGGGCACAGGAAAGATGGAGGTGTGAGCTGGGAAGGGAGCATCTTAGCCTGGAGGAGGTGAGCCCTCAAAAGATGGAGGAGAAAAAAAAAAGATGGAGGAGAAAAAAAAAAGATGGAGGAGGCCTTCGCGTGTGAAAGGGGGTGAGACTGTGAGCGAAGGCCGTGGGCAGTGGAGAAGGAGGTTCTGGGAATGTCGAGTGGCGTCTTTGGGCTGGAGGTGGGTGGATTACTTATTCACGTGCTGATTCAGTATCTCATAGTCATGAAGGTGAGCGTGGCTGTGTGGGGCTGATTCGGTGCACATTAAGGTAACTGTGACCCTCACTAGGACCCTGGAATCGTTCTAAACAGCCCCAAGGTATGAAATGCTGAGGGATCTAACCCCCTCGGCCACCTCCATCAGGGCAGACCTTGCTCACAGCAGGAGCCATAAGCACCTAGGTTTCCCTCACCATCTCTTCCTGGGGCAGAGCTGCGGGGCAACAGCAGAAGATGGGCCAAGGCTGAGTCACCTGCTCCCCAGCACCCTCCTTTGTGATGGGGACCCGAGGCAGGCTTCTGTTCATTGTTTCCAGCCTGAGGGAAACAGCGGGGTAGAGATGGGGCCGATAAGAGGAGCTGATTCTGCCCCACTCAGTTCTGGGTAAAAGTCCCCGCTTGCTCCCCACCCCAACTTTTCCCATCTTCCTCCCACTCTTCACCTCTAAGGTCTGACTCACTTTCCACCTGGTTAAGGGGAAGGGGCAGTGAGTTGCTGAGTGTGCAGTGGGGTAGGGTGGGGTGACCGTGTAGGTCATTTCCTTTATCTCTGTCATCCCCTTGGTGCTGGGCAGGAGAGAACCCCTGGCCCAGCCAATGGAGTATCTGGGTGCATGTTCTGACCATTCAGGAAGATTAGGGTTGATCTTAGTTGCAGAGGGGAGAGGCCTGAGCGGAGAGAGGTGGGCAGAGAAGGCGACATCTGATGGGGCAGCTGGGAGTGCCGACTGGAATATTTGGCAGACACTTTCAATGGAAAGAACACTGAACTTGGACTCAGAAGACATGGGCTCAAGTCCTGGTTTGATCACAAGTGGCTCCTCTGTGCCTCAGTTTCCTCGTTTGTAAAATGAATTTGGTAACATCTATAGCTCCAAGATCCCATGTCTGAGAGTCCCCTGGCCCGCACTAGAGAGCTGTGTGGATACGCGGTTAGTGTAGTAAGGATACCCCATCCTTTAGGACAGGCATCAGCATCACTGACCCCTTTCTACATCTGGAAAAACTCGGGCTTGCAGCAAAATGACACATCCAAGATTCAGGTGGGTCTGAGCCCAAGGCGCCCTACTGAGCCCAGCTGTCATTCAGTACCCAGATGAGTGATGCCTCCCACCCCACCCTGGCCCCCAGCTGCTGGCCATCTCTGGTCCACCTGAGGCTCTGGCTCAGCCCTGACAGCAGTGCTGAACAGAACACAGGGCTTTACGACATGCTGCCCCATGTGCAAGCCCCCCGGCCCCAGAGTGCCCTTGGCCTCACCCTGACGGAGCTCCGCATGGGGCCCAGGTCATGGTTGTAGGCCTCCACTAGGGTGGGAAAGGCTGGCCAGGGTGTTGGTGGGGAGGGCGGCGGACTCCAGCACAGGACTCAGAGCTCTGGATTTCAGCCTGTGAACAAGCCAGGGCTAAGGAGCACTTTTAGGGAGGAAAGCACCCGCGGGAGAAACTCGAGATGGAGGCAGCCGCGGAAGCACACGCCCCAGAGCCACCCCCACACACCCCCTGGGCCAGCTGTGTGTCCTTGGGCAGCCCCCTCGCCAGCTGAACCCCGTGACCCTTGTCTGTAAAATGGTACTGGTACTAAATTCACAGGGTCATGGGAGGTGGAGCAAGTTAATGCTGGGCGATGAGGGCCTCAGCCGGTGGTGCTGGTCTCCTTGGTCCCGGCCCCTGGCACTTTATGGGCACCTGCCCTGGGTACCACCCGGGTCTCCAGCAGACCTGGTTTAAGCCTCGCCTGTCTCTCGATTGGCTGAGTCATGGACCCCTTTCTGAGCCTGCCTCAGTTTCCTCGACTGTCCCAGGGGGATGATAAGAGCCCCAGCTTTAGATCTTTGCGGTGGTGCTCCTCTCGGAGTCAGGACCAGATTCCACACGATGCGTCTGGCAGCGGCCCCCACCCCCTCCCCAAGCCTCTCACCTCCTCTCCCCGCACACCCCGGCTCTGCTCACACGGGCCCCTTGCTGGTCCCCCCGCCTGGAGCTCTTCTCCCAGATGTCTGCTTGGCTGGTTTGTCCACTTGTTCCCAGGAGTGGCTCAGTGACCCCATTCTCTATTTCTCCACCAGGCCTGCCCTGCTCCCCTTCACACTGCAAATGCGCGCCGCCCCCCACCCCCTGCACTGCCGCAGCCCTGAGCTGGGCAACCCCTTTCCTACAGCTCTAGCCTGCCCCCCAACCCCACCTGCTCCAGAATCAGCCCCAGGAGGACAGGGGCCTTTGCCTGTTTGGTTGCCTGGCCCCTGGAGGCTCTGAGCAAATATTTGTCAGATGCCCACTGAGCTGGGCAACCCCTTTCCTACAGCGCTAGCCTGCCCCCCAACCCCACCTGCTCCAGAATCAGCCCCAGGAGGACAGGGGCCTTTGCCTGTTTGGTTGCCTGGCCCCTGGAGGCTCTGAGCAAATATTTGTCAGATGCCCTAACGCGCTCCAGAGCCAGCCCGGCGCTCGGATCAGAGCTCAGAGCTTGGAGGGGCCCAAGGAGCCCCTCCCGGTGTCTCAACCGTGAGAGGAAGTTGCAAGACGGCCATTCTGCACATGGGCTCAGCTCTTTCTGGGCGCCTTTCCCAGCTGTCTGTGTGAGGCCTGAGTCCTCCCACGCGCCCCGTTGCGTCCTGTCGCGGCCAGTTGCTCGCAAGGGTGGAGGGCGTCTGGAGCTCCTTGGGGCTGAGGTTGTGGGGCCTGTGAGGGCAGGGGCCTCGACACTCCCCATGTGCCCTCAGCGTCGAGGACGTGGGCCTCGTGTTTCCTGTTGCCTGCCTGCCCTGTGATTGCAATAGCACCCAGCCTACCCCAGCAGCCGCCCAGCCCAGTGCAGGCAAAGGCCACCCAGCGCTCCTCCACCCAGGCCTGCCTGACTGCCTGGCCCTCTCTGCAGGGCCCAGCCCTGCGTGGCCACCCGCTTGTCCAGCGGGGGTGGGAACAGTGCTCTCAGGGGCTGCTGGTGGGAGGATAAGTGGGGAGAACCTATACTCAAGACCATGCGACAGTATCTCCCTGCGTGTCTCGTTTAATCACTCAGTCGTGTCCAGCTCTTCTGAGAACCCCATGGACGGTAGCCCTCCAGGCTCCTCTGTCCATGGATTTCCCAGGCCAGAATACTGGAGTGGGTTGCCCCTTCCTCCTCCTGGGGATCTTCCCAACTCAGGGATTGAACCTGTGTCTCCTGCATTGGCAGGCAGATTCTTTACTGCTGAGCCACCTGGGAAGCCCACGTTTATCTACCTCATACGTTTACTTAAGAGTTAAGAACACATGCAGTATGCAGGCTAAAACTAATAAAATGTTATAAACATCACTTACATATCAACTGAAAAAGAAGTCTCTTTTGACTTCAAAAGAGGTAAGTCAAAAATTTCTGTGTGTACTTTGGTAACAAAAAATAAAAAATGAAGATTTAAAAATTAAAGAGTTATCTGGGCACTTGTATTGATAGCATCTAAATAACTCTCTGGTCTCTTTTCCAATGAGTTAAGATAGAAAGCTGTGGCATTTTCAATATTACTTATAATTGAAGGAGTTTTTGTTTCTGTTTTAGGTAATTCCTGATACTGTTTATTAGTGTCTGCAGGGAGGTGCACAAAGATTTTTGACTCAACCTGTATTTGGTTGTGGTGATTTTCTTTTCACTGTCAAATCTCTTAACTGTCAAGATTAGACTTGGAAAATTAAATACAGAGAAAGTATTTGTAACATTGTAGTGTCTCTCCCTTTGAACACTTGCTTCTGCAGAAGCAGGCCTTTCTCCTACACGGTTTTTGTGTAAGGCGGAAAAATGGGTTTTGTTCTTCACAGCTGAAGGATGTTTTTTAGAAACAAGCAGAGGTAAAGGCGTGAGGACTGCCGCCTGGAGCCGGCGTGGCAATCCCGCCAGTCCTGGCAATGAGCTTTCACTCACATCTTCCCCCAACTATTCCAGTAGACACTCCTCTCTAGCCTTCCTGCAAAAAAAAAAAAAAAAGGCACTACTCTTTGACCCAGTATTTCAACTTTGGGGCATTTATCCTAGACATACCCTTGCATGTCTGTAAATTAGCAAATTTTGCCTATTGCACTATTATCTGTAATAGCAGAAGACTGGAAATGACCTGAATATCCATCAGTAAGAGACTGGTTAAATAGCTTTTTTTCAACAATGGGTTGCTATACGGCAATGAAAATGGACCACAGCTACACACAACAAGAATATTTACACTATGATTCTCTTCATATAAAGATTAAAATCTGTTAAAGTAAAAACTAAACTATATTGTTAGAGATGTTTACTTCAGTGGGAAAGCTGTAAAGAAAACAGGGCAATAATCACTGGAAAAGTTAGGATAGTCTTCCTTCTAGAGAGAGGCAGGCCATTTGGGGGAAGCTTCTGGAGTGCTGACAGTGTTTTATTTCTTGACCTGGATGGTGGTTGCGTACGTGTGTGCTTTATCTTTTAAATAGTACATAAATGTTTCCTGCCGTTTTTTGAATGAATGAGGTCTCTCAGGATGCGAAGCTACCACAGTTTACCCAAACAGTAGAATACTATACAGTCATCAAAAAGAACAAGGCGGCTCTATATGCATGGGCACGGGCTCGGATTTAGTGGGGAGAAAACAAAGTGAAGTACGGTGTGTTCAGTGTGCTGTGTGAAATTAAAAAAGGAGTTACCTGCCTCTGTGCGTCTATCTGCCAGACTTCCTCCAGAAAAAATATCCAAGAATCAGGTAACAGGGAACAGGACCGTTTCCCCTTTTGTTACCTTTTGAATTTCATACCATGTGTATCTACTACCTATTCAAACATTAACCTAATTTAAAGAACTGTTTCAGGGATTTCCCTGGTGGTCCAGTGGTTAAGAGTCTACCTTCCAACGCAGGGAACACAAGTTCAGTCCCCGGTTGGGGAGCTGAGATCCTGCATGATGCCGTGGGGCAGCTGAGCCCACAAAGCGCAGCTAGAGAGTCCACGTGCCTCCGCAGAGGCCCAGCCGGCCAGAAATAAACAGCAAATAAAAAGATAAAAATAAAAACCAGTTTCGCCTCTCACTCCCTGGAGCACCTAAGTGTGTTTTTTTTTTTTTTAAATCTCAAACCGATTTCTTGCCCACAAAAACTCGAGCCGCGGGGTCAACAAGACGCTCCTGGTGACCTCCAGCAAACCGTGGACCCTCTCTGGTCCCGTTTCCTCTGCTGCGGAAGACGGAGGCGGGCCTCCACTCTCCAGGGCCTGCAGCCTTCTAGAAGCCCCGGCGCTGTCCCCTCTCGCCCTCCTGTGCCCCCCCCACCCCGCCCTTTCTCGCCTCACTCCTCTCTGCCGCCTCCTTTGACTCTCTCCTCTGTTTTTGCCTTTCTCTTCCTCCCCAGTTCTGGCCGCCTTGGCCCCTGTGTCCCTCTGGCCCCCTCGTCTGCTCCACACCTGGCTCCTCTTCCTTCTGCCTCCTTCCCCTGCCCTGGGATCCAGCCCTTCCGAGAGCCCCAGAAAGCAGGTCCAGGCCCCAGCTCCCAACTTACAAGCTGTGTGACCGTGCGGGAGTCATCGACCTCTTGGGCCTCAGGGTAACAGATGACTGTCCCAATTCCGTAAGATCACGAGGGTGGAGGCACTCAGTCCCGGGCTGGACATGCAGAAAATAACTATCCCCACCTCACCCCTTTGAAGGACTTGCTAGCTCCTGGGGTGCAGGTGATCAGCCCATCCCTGCTCTGCTTGGAACTGCTTAGAAGCTGGGTCCTGCTATTCCTTAGGCTTAGGACTTCAGCAGGTCCCTTGGAATCCAAGCCTTGGCAGAGGTTTCTGGTGCACTTAGGGAGGACGGGCATTGGGAGGAAGGATGGGGAGGACTTGCTGGTGTGGGAATGGATACAGGCTGCTAGAGCTATGCAGAAAGTGGGAATCAGTTCAGCCCTTTTCCTGAGATTTGGGACCCTAGGGATTTTTTTACCCGGGGCTCGGCCAGGCTTGGGAAAACGGAGTCTCTCACTTCTCTGGGGCCCCTTGAGACGTAGGGCTCAGGAACACAGAGCCGGCCTGGTCTGCTGTCTGCACTCACGGAGGAGAGCAACGCACTTCCTCCTCGTGTGGGCGGATGCTCAGTCGTTCAGTCGCGTCCGACCCTTTGTGACCCCACGACCCCTGTAGCCTGCCAGACTCCTCTATCCATGGGATTTCTCAGGCAAGAATACTGGAACGGGTCGCCATCTCCTCCTCCAGGGGATCCTCCAGAGCCAGGGACTGAACCTGCCGATCGCCTGTGTTGGCAGGTGGATCTGTTACCTGTTACCACTGCACCACCTGGGAAGCCACACTCCTGCTGGACACCAGCAGAGGCCCCGCAGTAGCTCCTGCAGGCAGCCCAGGCTCCCAGGCTCGGTCCTCATGCCTCTTGGCCGCCCGCTCTGGTCTTGCTTCCGGCTTGTTCCCTTGTTCTCTCCCACCTCCTGGCTTTGCTTAGGCTTGTTCCTCAGCCAGACAACCTGGCCCTGCGCGCTTCCCTGCCTGCCGCCCTGGCCTGCCAGAGCACCTGCCCCCTCTCGTGCCCCTGCCTCCCCAAAGAAGCACGGAGCTGCTCACATGCCTGTTCCCTCTGGGCCTGTGAGCTCTCGGAGGCCCGGGGCATGCCTCCTTCACGTTCACGTCCCCTGGCCTGGCCCAGCACACGGGAGACCTTCAGTAAAGCGTCAGTGATTAGAAGAATGAAAGAGGAGACAAAGCATGTGAGCCAGACAAGCGAAGGATGAGTGACCGAACGCATCGAGCGGGACGTGCAGCAGAGCCCACCCTCAGCCACGCAGTCAGTGGGGACAGGCCTTCTTGGTGAGAAAGTGGGGTCAGGGATGGCACAGATGCCGTCAGCCCGCCTCTCCCCTCTTCTTGGGGAGGGGCCTTGGTCACGTTCCTAGGGCGTCCTGAGGACCAGTGACCTGGACTCCTTGGAGAGTCCCAAAGCTGGAGGCGAAAAATCAGTGAAGATGTAGGTGGGATGGGTCTAACGGTGAATCCAGGCCTGAGAATCCCTGGCCTTCGCTGCAAGGGAAGAAGCCCTCGGGTGTCTGCGGTTCCACTGACAGGAAGGACGCAGTGTGAGTGCGAATGGGACCTACAGCAAAGGGTAAGACTACACAGGAGAGGAAAGTGAGTTCTCAGTGAGTTGGGGAAGTGGGCTTACTAGAGACCAAAGACTTAAAAACTGCCTCTGTTCATCCTTCTGCCCTTCAGACTAGATCAGGACCTCCCTGAAGACGAGAGTCTTGTCCAATACCTTTCTCTTTTCCCAGGACTGAGCATAAACCCTGTGTGTGTAGGCGCTCAGTCGTGTCTGACTTGGGTTGTAGCCTGCCACTCACCTCTGTCCGTGGGATTTCCCAGGCAAGAGAACTGGAGTGGGCTGCCATTTCCTTCTCCAGGGGATCTTCCCAGCCCAGGGATTGAACCCAGGTCTCCCACATTGCAGGTAGACGCTTTACCATCTGAGTCATATTGTATGGGCATGAAGCCTAGAATTCAACTGATATGGCAGAATGAATAAACAGTGGATGGATGAATGGATGGAGCAGTGAACGATCAGACTGACAGCTGCACATGCAGTGGATACACAGGTGGAAACGTGGATGAGTCACAGATGGATGGGCTGACAGACGGACATGCAGATGGCTCAGTGGATGAGAAGATAAGCAAATGGGTGGATGGATAATGAAGTGGAGTCGCTCAGTCGTGTCTGATTCTTTGCGACCCCGTGGACTGTAGCCCACCAGGCTCCTCTGTCCATGGGATTCACTGGGCAAGAATACTGGAGTGGGTTGCCATTTCCTTCTCCAGGGGATCTTCCCAACCCAGGGATCGAACCCAGGTCTCCCACATTGCAGGCAGATGCTTTAGACTAACATAAATGGATGAATGAAGAGCTGGATTAAACTGAGAGACAAATGAATGTACAGCTGGCTTGATGGGTGAATAGATGGATTGACAAAACAGGTAAGTAAATGGATGGGAGAATAGATGAATGGATGGACAGATAAGAAAAGTTTGTAAATTACGAAGACTCGATTGACAGTCAGGCCTTGGTAAGGGGTGGGGAAACTGAGAAATCTGGGCTGGGAACAGAGATATGGAAGGCATGGTGATCCTTAGGAAGCTGAGGGGAGAGTGTAAGAATCCTTCTGGTGGAAATGAAGCTGGTGGAAGGAAGGAGAAACCAGCAGGATGCTGACGACCAGGACCCAGGGCCCAGCCTCAGGCTGGGTAGGACTGAGCGGCTGGGGGCTTACAGGCCCAGGAAGAGCCAGGCCTGGCAGTTAGCCGGACCAGAGCCCTCAGCCAGCCAGGCTGACCCCAGAGCGTGGAGGCCCCAAGAGGACACCCTTACCAGCTCCGCTCCCCCAAGGAAGTGACTGTTGGCCACCTGGGGGGTCTCAAAAGTAGTAGGCATCTGCGGGTTTTGGGGTGAGAGAGCCTCCACAGGCCCCGGGGGCAGCAAGGCCCTCCTCGTGGTGGTGCAGCCAGCCTTCCGCCCTCCCGTACTCCCGCCCCACCCCAGCCCTCAAGGCCGCCCCTCGCAGCCCGGCTTCCTCTGGGCAGGGGGCCTGGCCCCCTCAGCCTCCCAGGCCAGCCCCTGGAGCACCACCTGCCCCAGCCGGCCAGAGACTTCCTGTAGCGCAAGAGATTTATGCAAACGGGCCGGGCGGTGATGTCACCCCAAGGGGACTATCTCCCAGCAGCAGGCCTTCGATAAAATCAGGAACTTGCGCTGGCCCTGCAATGTCAAGGGAGGGGGCTCACCCAGGGCGCCTGTAGCTCAAGGGGCAGGCCTGAACCCTGCACCCGCCCCGGAGCGGTCCAGCCCCTGTCTCTTATACACATCTCTATGATTCTCTTCATATAAAGATTAAAATCTGACTGAGTGTCCTGAAGGCCCACGAATGCACAGACAGGGAGGCACAAGTGTTCTAGGAGCGGGAACAGCAGGTGCAAGAGCAGGAGGGACCTGGGTGGGGACCAGGGAGGGCAGGGAGCACAGGAAGCAGAAAGGACAGGAAGGGAGGCCAGACTGCAGAGGACCGCCCCGGCCCAAGGACTGCAGCGGGAGCTCGTCGTGTTTCCCACACCTAACGGGAAGCCACTGGAGGGGGGCTGAGCAAAGAAATGACACGATCTGAGTAACCTTGTGTGTGTGTGTCTGTGTCTGGTAAATATCCAAAGAAATTACAGATGTTTAATTTTAATTATTCAAACAAGAAATACCCATCACAAACAATTTTAAAATACAGTAGTGTATGAAGGAAAATATTATTACCTGCTTCTCATTCTCACCCTGCACTGATAGCAATCTTGGTCTAGTCTAGCAGATACTTTATCTGACGGTGTATAATCAGATGTGTATAAGAGACAGGCTTGGAGCTCGGCTGGATGTTACAGGCGTGCAAAATGGAAGGGTTTCCCCTCGTCCCCCCTGTGAGTATCGGGACTCCTCCACCAGCCCAGCCCGCGGCCCTCGGACGCCCGCCACCTGCCCGCCAGCCCGCCGCTGCCTTCCCCTATCAGTGGGAAGTTGGTGTTTCCTCCCTGGAGCCCCAGGGCCTGAGACCAAGCAAGAGGGCCATCGGCCTCCTTGGGGCAAGCACGCCCCGGCGGGCTGAGGGCCGGCCCACGGTGGGGCTGTGATCGATGGGGCCTGAACGGTTATTTATAGATGGGGCTTGGGTGGCAGCCGGGGTTCCACGGGCCTGGGGGGCCGGGCTGAGGGTGGTGAGGGCAGCGGGGAGCTGGTGGCAGAGGAGCGGGAAGGCTGGCACGGAGGGAAGCCGGTTCCCAGGACGGTGAAGTGCTGGAGGGCAGGAAGCAAGAGGCCAGAGGTCTCGGGCCCTGGACTGGGTGCTCCTGGAGACCGAGGTCGCCTTATACCTGGGTCCCCGCCACCCAGGCACAGAGGACATGCCTGTTGACCCGAGAGGTCTGGGCCTTGGGCCCTGAGTGGCAGAGGCAGAGGCGGGGGCCAGGGCAGCAAGGGGAGCAGAGGCTGGCCAGGCAGCTGGGGCTAGGACTGCGGAGAGGAGGGCAGAGCCTTCCTGGGGCTGAGATTGAGGCTGGGGGAGGACATCGTCCAAGGAGAGATGAGAGTGAGGGCAGCGGCTGAGGCCGGAGGTGAAGAAGCGGGCGTCCCAGGGGACCCCAGGGATGGCAGGGCGGCCGTCTGGGGCAGACCCCCTCCGCTCCCGCTCTCAGTGACAGTTGCAGCCTCCGGCAGGTGTCACACCACCAGGCCCCTCTGAGAGGACCCCTCTCCCTTTCCTAACCCCTTCCCCACTCAGCCAGGGATGGGGAGCCCTGGGGGTAACTGGGAAGGGCTTGGCCGGGCCTGCCCATCTGACTCAGCTTTCCCGGCTTGGAGGCAGCTCCCCTCCCCCTACCTCCGGCCACCCCACCCTAGGCAGGCCCAGAGCCCCAGGGAGGCACCCCAGCTTGACATCCTTCTGTGGGGCTGTGCTGTCTGCAGACCCAGAGCCAGGCTCCACACAGGGCCAGGCACAGATGGGACAAGCCAGCCGGCCTCTGACCTGGCCCTGGCCCCCCCACCCCCACCTGGAACCTAGAAGATGGGAGAGACAGGCAGGGGGTGATAGGGGATGGTCTCAGGAAAAGCCCACTCTGCCTCAAGACAGCCAGAGGCCCCGGGGCCCGGCCACCCTGTCTCTGACCCTTGACCTCTCAATCGCTGAACTCCAGCTAAAGCTGAGTGGGAGACATGTCCTTCTGGGCTCCATGCGAGCCCCCTGGCCCAGTCCAGGGGCGACGCGGAGTGGGTCCTGGGAGGGTGGGCTCCCAAGGCAGCTCTGGCCCCCAAACCAAGTCCCGAGGGCTGGGGTGACGGTTGTGCAATCCCTGGGCACACGCGCGGGGGTGGGGAGAGGCCTGGTGACTGTTGGGAAGCCTCTTCGTGTACATGCCCCAGTGCCTGGCCAGGGAGGGGGATGGGGGGAGAGGGATGAGGAGACGGAGGGAGGGGGACCAGGGAGTGTCTCTGGAGGAAAGGGGAGGAGGGACAAGCCCCCAAAGCCACGGCCTTAGCGCTGCGTGGGGTGAGCCCTGTAAAGCCTATCGGTGTGGACAGCCAGCGTAGGAAGGGGCCCTGAGCCGGCCTGGGACCTGGACATCGGGCAGCGAGAGAGCCTGGGGGCCTGGAGAGCTACGGCAGGAGGACAAGCCTGTGTGCTGGGTGATGGGCGTGCAGGAACATGAGTGACCGAGCAAGGACATGGGCGTGAGTGTGTGTCAGCGCGCTTGGAGGCGAGGGAGTAGATTCGCATGTCAATCCCAGGACTCTGCGAGTGCCTACAGGCGGGTGTATACTGGCGTGTGTGCCCGGGGTAAGTGTGAGGGCTGTGAGTGGACGTGTGTGAGAGTACACATTGGGAGTGTGGGAAGAAGTGTGTCAGGGGAGTTTGTGTGCTTTTGCGGGGTGGTTTAGGCACGTCGATGTGACTGTGAGCAGGTGAGTGTGTGAGGCTGGGACCTGGGCATGCAGTGGAGCGTGAGTGTGAGGTGGCCGGGGGAGCCGCTGGGCTGTCCCCTCAGACCTGTCTTCTTTTGACCTCTGACCCTCCAAGGTCTCTGTCACCCCCTTTCCGCCAGAGCCAAGGCTCTTGCACCCCTGGGTCCTCCACTTGCGCTCTGCGCAGCCTCTCCCAGTTGCAAGCAGAGAGAGGGCTGTAGGCCTGATAAAGGGGCTCAGTGTGGACCCAACATCCTGAGGGGGTCCTGCCAACCTGGCTGGGGTCTCCCCGCCGCACTCTGAGTTCTGACCCCCTCCTCTCTCAGCAGCCATCCGAAGACCTCGTTGCCTACGACACGGATCTCTACCAACGCCAGGCGCACGACTATTACCCCTATCTCAGCAGCGATGGGGAAAGCCACAGCGGTGAGTAGCGGCCCCGCCCCGCCCCGCCCCGCCGTCCCCGCCGGCCTGGCCCCGCGCCGCCACGTTCCGGGGCGCGAAAAGCACGGCCTTCCTGAGGCTTCTCTGGAATCCCGAGGATCGGATCCAGTTAGCTCTCAGGGACATGAATTCCCTACCCTAAAACCCCACGCTCCTGCTCCCCGCCAACACCCCACACTCCCCGCGCGCGTCTCTGGAGCAGCCTTGGTGCGCGGGCACGGGCCAGCTTCTTCCCTGTTTATCTTCTCATCCAGTCCTTTCGGCCTGTCTCCGCCCGACGGAAAAGGCGCAGAGGCTACGGGACTTGCACCAGGAGGCGCGCTGGCCGCCGGCGCCCAGCTCTGTCCGCTCCAGGCCCAGTACTTTCTTTCTTTCTTTTTTTTTTTTTTTTTTTTTTTTGGCTTTTTAGTCGCTCGTTCATGTCCAACTCTTGGGGCCCCATGGAACTGTAGTCCGCTGTGCTCCTCTGTCGTGGGGATTCTCCAGACAAGAATACTGGAGTGGGTTGCCATTTCCTCCTCCAAGGGATCTTCCCAACCCAGGGATGGAACCCGTGTCTTCTCCTCCTCCCCCAGTACCCCCATCTTCCTCTCCATTCTCGGCACTGCCCATGACCCTGAACTCCTCACCGGTGCTGCCCCGGTCCCTGCTGCCTGTGGCTAACAGCGTTTGTCTGTTGACATCTGGGCTGGATGCGTCTGTGCTGTGAGGTCTGTCTTGCGCCTTGTAGGGTATTTGCCAGCATTCCTGCCTCTGCCCGCTGGACGCCAGCGTTACTGCCAATCATGGCAGCCAACAATGTCTCCAGAGTTGCCAAATGTCCCCTGGCGGTGGGGGCAGGTACAGAACCGCTCCCATTTGAGAGCTGTTCATTCAGCAGGGGTGAAACCCTGTCTGCTGGTGGTGGGGTTGAGGTTGGGGCCTGGGCCAGGGCTTTTTTCTATCTGAGTCTAACTGGCCCCCACCCCAAAGCCCAGGCTCAATCCTGAAGCAAATTCACGGAAAGGGAGAGAGAACTTCAGTGTCTAGAATCTGGGCAGGGGGCTAAGAGAGGTCACCGGTGGTAGATCTTGGCGTATTGATGGAATATCTCTGAACCAAAGGCGAGGTGGCCTGGGATTCTTCAGGGGGTCTGGAGGCCTGGGCAAGCCAGACAGCGGGGTGTCTGCAACCCCACAGGGACAGGCATGCTCTGCCACAGCCAAGGAAGGGCCTCACCTGGGGGCCGTTCACAGCTGGAGCTCCATTCTGCTGGCACACCTCCGGCAGTTTAAGCCTGATGTCTGTACCTAGAGATGCCATATGTGGCAGGTCCTTATTTAGGGCCCTCACATCCAGATGGCAAAGCCTGCAGACAGTTTTGCCTGGAATTCACACCTGACATCCATTCTAAAGACTATAACTGGAAACCATATCTTGGGAGTAAGGGGTGGACATCCTGCAAGGCCATATCTGGGAATACACAGGCTCCTTTCAGAACTTGAGGACTAGAAAGACTTTAAATCTCCACCCCCCCCCCCCAACTTCCTTTAAAATTTTATACTTCACAAGAAATGCAGACCCTTTCTGGGGAAAATCCAGAGACGGTTTAGAGTCTCCCTCCTCCAGCTCTACCTCCAGCTTCCACTGCCAGGGTTGGGGGCTGACTCTCCCTGACTCAGCACCAGCTTCTACCCAGCCAGGTCCCTGCTTGAGGACTGGCGCCCCCTGGTGGCCCCAGGCAGCAGGACCGCTCAGGTCCTTGCAAGCTCAGGGCTGCCTCTGACCCCATCAGGGATTGTTTCTCCCCTGGCCTGACCCCTTCTCAGTCTCCCTGGGTCTGGGTGCCTTTCCTTTGGGTCTACCGAAGCTGCATTCTCCCTTCCTGTAATACAGGGGTACTATTTATATACTCTAGAAACCAGGTAGGCCTGGGGCTGGCTGATGGAGTGAGCACTGTAGAGAAAGCCAGCAGGTCGATAGAAAGTGAAGCACCGAAGGTTCTGTGGCATGAACAGGCTCATTTTCCGATGACCCAGTCCGCCGTTCACCCAGCCGTCCGCTCCCCTGCCATCCACCCAGCTGCCCCACAGCCACCCGTCCTTCCAACGCTTGTTGTCCAGCCCACTTGTCCACTCATCCCCCCTCTTGTCCATCCGCCAAATAGCCCCTGATTACATGTGGTGGGCCTGACCCTGTTCTAGGCGCTGGATTTGCCACAAGGAGCAGGCTGGGCAAGGCCACTGCCCTCGTGGAGCTTACAGTCCAGTGACAGAGAGATGCGGAACAGCTGAGTTAGCAGACATGCTCTAAAGACGCTCTGTAGAAAGCAGAGTACCGTGAGTCAGGCTCTGCCATCTGCACGTGAGGGTTCTAAAGAAGGACTCGCCACAAACGGCATCTCCGGGTACAGATGTCAGGTTTAAGCTGCCGGGGGTATGCTCGCAGGATAGAGCTCCAGAGGTGAACGGCCCCCGGGTGAGGCCCTTGAGTGGAAATCTGAGTGTCCTGAAGGCCCACGAATGCACAGACAGGGAGGCACAAGTGTTCTAGGAGCGGGAACAGCAGGTGCAAGAGCAGGAGGGACCTGGTGGGGACCAGGGAGGGCAGGGAGCACAGGAAGCAGAAAGGACAGGAAGGGAGGCCAGACTGCAGAGGACCGCCCCGGCCCAAGGACTGCAGCGGGAGCTCGTCGTGTTTCCCACACCTAACGGGAAGCCACTGGAGGGGGGCTGAGCAAAGAAATGACACGATCTGAGTAACCTTGTGTGTGTGTGTCTGTGTCTGGTAAATATCCAAAGAAATTACAGATGTTTAATTTTAATTATTCAAACAAGAAATACCCATCACAAACAATTTTAAAATACAGTAGTGTATGAAGGAAAATATTATTACCTGCTTCTCATTCTCACCCTGCACTGATAGCAATCTTGGTCTAGTCTAGCAGATACTTTATCTGACGGTGTATAATCCTGTATGTTTGCAAGTGTATACATCCGTACATATCCTCTCCATTCAGAAATGAACTGTGGTATCATGCTTTTCTTCAATCTGTTACTTTTCACATAAATTTATCAGAGTTGTTTCTCCATGGCTTATCCAGCGCATCAGAGACAGTTAACAGCTGTTTTTCCAGTCTTTCTGTTACAGAGCACTGGAAGCATATACGTGAAAGTTTGAAATCGAGACACAGAACAGCATTTATTTATTAATCCATAAACATTTATCGAGGACTTTCTATATGCCAGGTGGAGGTGTATCCAGCTTGATTTTTTACTTAGAGAAATCTATTGTACTATGAAAGATGAGTATTTGACTTTCTAGTTATTTATAGCACACACACATACTTCTTCACACATACCAAAACAGTTACAGTAACTTTTCCCCTTTTTTTCCATTTTATTGCTGTTATGATACGCAACACAAGTGTGTGTTTAAGGTGTAACAGCTAATGAATTCACACACCTATACATTGGGAAATGATTACCACATGAGTTTAGTTAATATCCATCTCCTCATACAGTTAAAAACTTTTTTCCCTTGTGATGAGAACTTTCAGGAGCTACTCTCAGCTTACAAAGTTGCCATGCAGCGGTCAGCCCCGGTCATTCGTGCATGGCATCCCCAGGACTGACTTATCTCACAGCCGAAAGCTTGCACCTTAGGCCGCCCGTGCCCAGTCACCCCCTGCCCCGTGCCCACTTCTGGCAACCACCAATCTGACCTCCTTTTCTGAACTGTTACTGTTTTAAAGATTCCACATATAGGTGAGACCATACAGCATTTGTCTTCCTCTGTATTCTATTTTTAATTTTTTTTTTTTCACTTTTTGGCCATGTTCCACCTGTGGGAGCTTCCCTGGTGGCTCAGAGAGTAACAAATCTGTCTGCAATGTGGTAGACCTGGGTTCGATCCCTGGGTCAGGAAGGTCCCCTGGAGAAGGGAATGGCTACCCACTCCAGTATTCTTGCCTGGAGAATTCCATGGACAGGGCAGCCTGGTGGGCTACCTTCCATGAGGTCACAAAAAGGAGGACATGACTGAACGATTAACACTCGACGTTCACGTCATGCGGGCTTTGGGAGCCCTGATCAGGAATTCAGCCCTGGTCCCCCGCACTGGGAGCATGAAGTCTTACCCACTAGACCACCAGGGAAGTCCCTTTGTCTGTATTCTAAGTCTGTTAAATTGACATCTGAATTCTCCGTGGTTTGGACCATGTGAATTCTGCTCCCGGTTGAGCCACGCTGCGTACTTCGATCACCTGTACTTTCTCATCACTGTGTTTCTGAGGGCTGAGCAGCAGTGTGGCAGGCCCCCACCCCGCAGCAAGGCTGCTGGGACTCACGCCCCATCTCCCCATTCTCGGGTGGGGTGGCCACAGGGAAGATGTCTCACCCCTCTGGGCCTCAGCTTCTCACTCAGAGACCTACTTCACAGGACTGCCCTAAGGGTGGAGTGCGCTACTCCGTATGGGAGGCTTAGAAAGTGAAAATTACGTAAGGATTTGTAAGTCATAGCTTTGTGCTCTCCTAAGGAAGGATGTCTGGGAGGGAAGGTTTTATTGCTGTGTGTGTTGCCTGCTGTTTTTATGGTCTCCCCTGATTAACAGAAGCTTGGCTGTGTATAGAAATCTAAGTTGAAAAAAAAATTTTTTTTCTCACTGAAACTGAAAGCATTTCTCTACTGTCTTCAAGTTACTAGAGTTTTTCTTAGGAAATCTGATGTCATTCCATATCCTCTTTTTTGAATGTAACCATTTTGGGGTTTTGTTTAAATTTTTTCCTGTTTAGTTTTGTTTTATCTCTCTGGAAGTTTTTGGTGTCTTCTCCCAATACCTAGTGGTTCCACTGAATAAGTTTTTTGTTTTAAAATCACTCTAATTTCTGGGTGGAGAATAGCTGGAGAGGAGGCAAGAGTAGGAACAAGGGGGAAGCCCAGGAGGAAACCACTGGAATAATCCAGACAAGAGATGACAGTGACTTGGCCAAGGGTGGTGGTGAGACAGACAAAAATGAGCAGATGAATTCAGGATAGATTCTCAAGGTAGAGCTCATAGCACTTGCTGTTTATTATTTTTAAGTTGTGATTAAAATGTATACAGTATAACATGTACTATCTTGACCACGGGCACATGTACAGCTCAGGGGCTCAAGGACCTGTTGCTGTGCTCCATCTCCGCCGTCCAGCTCCAGAACTCTTCATCTTGGGAAACTGGCATCCGGACCAATTGAACAGTGTCCCCCTCTGCCCCTTCCCCTCAGCCCCTGGCAACCATCGTTCTGCTTTCTGTTCCTGTGCCTTTGACTGCACTCAGAACCTCATCTTAGTGTGCGCAGTGTTTCTCTTTTCGTGACTGCCTTCTTTCATTTAACATACGACATCCTCCGGGTTCACCTGTGTGGCAGTGTACATCAGAACTCCTTCCTTTCTGAAGCTGAGTAACTTGCGTTGTGTGGATATCCTACGTTCTGTCTGCCCATTCATCTGCTGATGGACACGTGGGTTGCTTCTATCTTTTGGCTGCTCTGAATAACGCTGCTGCGGACACAGATGTTAAAATGCCTCTTTGAAGACCCTGCTTCCGGTTCTTTGAGACTATATGCCCCGAAGTAGGATTGCTGGATTGGAAGATAATTCTATTTTTAATTGTCTGAGGACCAAGTATACGGTTCTTCCTTAGTGGTCGCACCATTTTACTCTCCTACCAACGGTGCACAGGATTCCATTGCTCCACATCCTTGCCAAAGTTCTTTTCTGCTTTTTTAACCATTAAAAAAATGACGTCTAGTTAATTCACGACGTCATGTGTTCAGCAAAGTGACTCGCTGATTATATATATGTATGTATACATGTATATATGTGTTCTTTTTCAGATTCTCTTTCATTCTGTTATTACAAGACAGTGAATGTAGTTCCCCGTGTTATACACGGCCCGGGTTGTTCTGTTTTTTGATAATAGCCCTCATAATGCTATGTGCATTAGAGTTCCAAAGTGTGACCATTCTCCCCATCATTCCATCTTTCTATACACTTTTCATCCCACAGATTCGCAGTTTGTTGTTATTCACATACCACAGTTTATTCAGTCTTCTAATCACCCATTCATTTCACTCACCTTCCGAAGTGTCCTTGCTTCCCCTACCAAACCTTGCTTTCATCCCAGGCACAGTGCCAGGTGCTGTAGGATGAATAAAACACAGGCCCTGCCAGATTTACCTTTTTTAACAAAGGAAAGAACTAAAATCGAAACAATTAGGATACAGTGTAAGACATAATAAGGATCCTGAGACCTGGAGCTCTCTGCTTGCTGGGACCTCAGTTTCCATGTTTGAATAATTTGCAGGAGGGCTGGGATTAAGGAGCCCTTGTCCAGTGGTCTGTGATTTTCTGCCAAGGATTTTCCCCCCTCATTCCTTGCTTTCTTAATTCATCTTCCTTCTTGGTCTTGATATTACTTCTCCTCTCTGGTATGAGCTATGGCTTCAGGCTGGGGTTTCTGCTTTAAGGAGATAAGGTCAACTGAATGACACTTAAGGTTTGCATTTTGTGGGGGGGGATTGTTTTGAATACCATTTTATTTTTGTCCTAGTGACATCTAGGTGTTAGTGACACAAAACACTGAGTAGCAATAAGGATGTGTGGGTAGGACTTCAGTTCCAGACTGGAAGCTGGTTTAGAGGGTGGAAGTGGAAGATGCTGATGAATGGGTCGTTGCTGACTTGATGAATAAAGGTTCAGTGATGGAAGGATGGACAAATGGATGGATGGGTGGGTTAAATGATGGATGATGAATGAGTGAATGATGGGTAGATGATATTTGGACGATGGATGGGTGGATGGATGGATAGACAGATGGATGGATGACAGATGGATGATGCTGGAGGGTGGATGGGTGATGGATAGATGATGAATTGAATGAGGGGTAAATGATGGTCGACAGACAGATGGACAGTAGCAGTTCATAAATGCTGTCACCATAAGTCTTACTTAAAGCTTTCATAGCTGTCTTGGTCCTCAGCGGTGGTATGGCATAGGGATAAGAGTTTAGTCCCTGGAGTCAGACACAGGTGGGTTTGGATCCTGACTCTGCCAACGACTATCTGTGGGCAAGGGACTTTATGTCTCTGAGTCATAGCTTCCTCATATGCAAAAGGAAGATCAGACCATAGCAGCCACTTTGTCAGAGCTATGGTGAGGACTGAGTGACATAATGTGCATTAAGTACTTAGAACAGTGCCTGGTACGTAAAAAACACATTAAAAGTAAGCTTTCACTGGTCATTTAACCAAATATTGACTAAAGCCTAGTATGTGTTGAATGCCCTACAGGTTGCAGAAGGGAGGGCCCAGAGCTCTCTCCGGATATGCGAATGACACTATACTCCTGTATTGTAACTTTTCATATTTATTTATTGGCTGCGCCTGGTCTTAGGCGTGGCACACAGAACTTCGATCTTCATTGCTTCGTGCCTGGTCTTTTTTTTTTTTTCCCAACTGTGGCATGTGGGATCGTTTTTCTTTCTTTTAGTTGCAGCATTCAAAGTCTTAGCTGCAGCCTGTGGGATCTAGTTGCCTGACCAGGAATTGAACTCTGGCCCCTTGCATCAGAAGAACAGAGTCTTAGCCACTGGACCACCAGGGAAGTCCTGACACTATGTCCTTTTGAGGAGCAGAAAGTCATACTAAGGGACATAAGTTGCAGGAGAGTCTGGGTGACCTCTCAAAGTGACGAGCAAGGATTTAGCAAAGCATTCCTGGGCAGTCATCTAGGAGTAAGGTCCAAAGAGCTCAGAGTGCTGACCTTTGCATAAGGATGGACTCGCGGCACGATGTTCCTTCAGACAACTCATCTCTGCCTACCAAACAGTGTTTATTATAAAACTGCCCCAGCACTCAAAATCAAGGGTAGAGGGAAAGGTTTCCGTTGGGCCTTTTGAAACCTTAATTGTAGCCCAAGAGTCTCTGTGGCAGGTTTCCGCAACGCTGGGGCAGGGTTCCTGAGCCTCAGTGAGCAAACGAACCTCTGCAGGGGGCTGTGAAAGGCCAGACTCTCCCGTCTCCTTCCGGAGCTGCAGATTGCATGGGTCTCAGATGGGCCCCAAATCTGCAAGCTTTTCTGGCCTCCAAAGTGACTCAAACCGGGGGGGTGCTGAGACCTGCTGTGGGAAGTGCTGGCCTCAAGCTGGGACCACCAGAACAAGCCTGTGGGTCTCATGTGGAGCTGGGACAGAGTTGGGGACCAAGAGAGAGAACTCAGAGCCCCCAAGCCAGAACTGGGTAGGGGGTGCTTCCCCAGAGGTCAAGTGATTGGGACTCTGTGCTTCCAATGCAGATGGCACGGGTCTGATCCCTGGGAGGGGAACTAAGACCCCATGCACCACACGGCATGGCCAAAACCCGCCCCCCCCAAAAAAACCCCAAAAGACCTGGAGTAGGTATGAGGATTTGAGAGGGAGGATAAGGCATTCTATAAAGATCAGGAAGCTCCCCTGGAGAAGGGCATGGCAACCCACTCCAGTATTCTTGCCTGGAGAATCCCCAGAATGGAGGAGCCTGGCTGGCTACAGTCCACGGGGTGGCAAAGAGTCGGACACACTGAAGTGACTTGGCATGTATGCATGGGCAGGATAAGGCATTCTGTGAAGATCCAGGCACTTCGGCCTGGGTGAGAGACGGAAAAATGGGAAGGGCCTGGAGTGGGGCTCCAGGGCAGATATACAGCTGAAAAGGAACCTGGGTCCACTCAAGCGCCCCAAAGCCCCAATGAGCCCCATCCATATAGACAGAGCCACCTCTCTCTCAGCAAGTGGAGAATTTCTGGGTCTTATTAATGCAAGGCAAGATGAAAGGACAAAGCAAGTGTCATTTTGTTTTGTTTTCCCTTCAGGTGTAGATGATTTGGTGGAGGAGAGTCAGAGTTCTTAAGAAGCTAGGATTCATGCATTCACTCAGAAAGTGCTTGTTCAGTGCCTACTGGTTCAGTCCAGTGCAGTCGCTCAGTCGCGTCCAGCTCTTTGCAACCCCATGGACTGCAGCACACCTGGCCTCCCTGTCCATCACCAGCTCCTGGAGCTTACTCAAACTCATGTCCATTGAGTCGGTGATGCCATCCAACCATCTCACCCTTTGTCGTTCCCTTCTCCTCCCACCTTCAATCTTTCCCAGCATCAGGGTCTTTTCAGATGAGTCAGTTCACATCAGGTGGCCAAAGTATTGGAGTTTCAGCTTCAGCATCAGTCCTTCTGTGATTATTCAGGACTGATTTCCTTTAGGATAGATTGGTTGGATCTCCTTGCAGTCCAAGAGACTCTCAAGAGTCTCCTCCAACACCACACTTCAAAAGCATCAAGATACCTACTGCGTCTAGGCACTGGGAATACGGAGGTGAAAAAAAACAGTCCTCTGCCCTTGGTACAACCTTGGGGTCCCAACTTGAGCTTCTGGGAGAAATAAATAGCCAAGATCCCTCAAACTATTTCTCTGGACCATGGCGTAAGGTGGCAGAGAGCAGGGGAAGATGAGGAATTGATAAGTCTTAAAGAATCTGCTGTGTGCTCAGGTGCTGATTCAGGCTCTCTAAAGACAGCATTCAACATTCATAATAACCATTATAAGGACAACGGATGTGTGTGTGCCCACAGTCGCTCATGTGTCTGACTCTCTGTGACCCCACGGACTGTAACAAACCAGGTCCTCTGTCCATGGGATTCTCCAGGCAAGGATATCAGAGTGGGTTGCCATTTCCTTCCAAGGGATCTTCTCAACCCAGGGATCGAACTTGTGTTTCCTGTAGTTCCTACGCTGGCAGGCAGATTCTTTACCACTGAGCCACCTGAGAAGCCTGGAATGATAATAGTTAATGTTTATTGAGTCTTACTTTGTGCCAGGTTCCTTTGAAGTGCCTTGCAAGCATTAGCTCATTTAATTCTCACAGCAAGCCTATGACGGGAGCTGGGTGTAGTTATCAGCCCCATCTCACAGCGGAGGCGACAGGCATAGAGAAGCAGAACAACCTGCCCAGTGTCACTCAAGGGGGAGTGGCAGAGCCAGCATTCAAACCCAGCTCCGCCCCAGTCAGCTCCCCTATGCCATGCAGCTTCACGGAAGTGGGAGTCTGGACTGTGGGTTCAAATAATTCCACATGTGAATCGGACCTCAGTAACCGCCCGGCTGGGTCTCTGACTTTTGCAGAATCAGAGGCTCAGAGAGATAAAATGTCTTGCTCAGGGTCACAAGGCAAAGCCACCACAGAGCAGGATTGGAAAATGAGTGAGTCTTCTGAGAGCCAGTGCAGAGCCGAGACAACACGTGTCATCTCTCCAGATGCGTGAGCAGCGACATGTTTGTGAGAGAGAAAGACAGGGGGGAGGCAGACAGACACACAGAGGCACGCACAGGCGGGTGGTGCGGTCCCCCTGCAGGCCCTGTGCCAGTCCCGGAGACGGTGACCTGTCTCAGCATCCTGCACACTCCCTCTCTGAGTCACACGAGAAAAATTCCTCTCGTCACTTTGTCACATCTTCTTTTGGACTCCAAGTTGTACCCAGGAAGTCCTCAGACATGTGGTGGTTTTTATTCCTGGAAAAGGTGCCCAGAGTAACCACGTTGAAGACTGGCTCCAGGCCCAGGCAGGGCTCCCTGTGGCATGGAGCTGTTCCCCAAACTCAAATCCACCCTACCGCAGACTCTGAAAGCACCCACCAGGGGCTTTCCGGGAAAGCCTCGGGTGCCGCAGCGACCTCCCTGGGACTCAGGTGCAGCTCCCCAAGGACACAGCCTTGGAGGGGTCTCAGCGGGAGCTCGGCTGTGGAATGTCAGCCCTGTGACTCTGCAGTCACACCTCGGCCGTGCGATGGGGCAGTGAGCTGTGACCGCGGGCAGCCAGTCAGCTCAGGAGCCTCTGCTGTGTCTGAAGGGGAGGAGAAGGGACTCCACACACCCCCAAGTGGAGCCTCTGGGGCTAGGGGGTGTTACAAATGTGAACTTGTGTGTGTCCTCCTAGTTTCTAGCATCCCTGTTTGACAGAGGGGTCAATGCATGTGCCTGAGGCCACAAAGAAAGGAAACGGCCCGGATTCAGACTCTGGCTCAAAAGCCGGCATCCTTGTGATGGGCAAGGGAGGCAGGGTAGACTGGTTGTTGAGAACAATGGCTTTGCTCCAGCGTGGCCTTTGACTGGGGGAGGGTCATGTAGCCTTTCCAAGCCTCAGTATCCTCATCCATAGCATATTCTGAGTATTCTAAAGTCCCTCAGTCGTGTCTGACTCTTTGCGACCCCATGGACAGCAGCCCGCCAGGCTCCTCTGTCCATGGGATTCTCCAGGCAAGAATACTGCAGTGGATTGCCATGCCCTCCTCCAGGAGATCTTCCCGACCCAGGAATCGAAAGCAGGTCTCTTGCATTGCAGGCAGATTCTTTACCCTTTCTACCTGGGGAAGACCCATCTATGGAATTGGGGTTCGGAAAATGTCAGGGTGGGTGGTGCTGTGATTAATCAAATCTGCAGCTCAGATTGGCGGTGGTGATTATGATGGGGACATGGCCTGGCGCTATTATTTTTATATATACTATTATTGTTATATATATTAATATATAGTTATTATATATGACTAAATATAATATATGCTATCATTGTTCATTTAATATTTTATATGAAATATAAAATATTTCATATAAAATGGTCTGCTTTGGCCTGCAGACCATTACTGGGACTTCCATCCACACCACGTGCACAGCGAGTTCGAGAGCTTCGCCGAGAACCACTTCACGGAGCTGCAGAGCGTCCAGCCCCCACAGCTGCAGCAGCTCTACCGCCACATGGAGCTGGAGCAGATGCACGTGCTCGACACCCCCATGGCTCCTCCCCACGCCGGCCTCAGTCACCAGGTGCGCGCCTGCAGGGCCACCCCGCCCGGCCCTGCCCGGTGCCTGCGGTGAGGCGGGCGCTCCGCAGGAAGCTTACTCAACCCGGCTTCCTGCCCCACAGCGCCAACGGTGGCCGGAGCCCCAACGGCTGCCTCCTGACCCCCTGGCTGACCTCGTGACCCTGCACCCCTTATCTGCTCTGACCCCACCGAGGACAGAGCCCAGACCATTCCCACCGCCCCCCCAACACACTGGTCCTTCTGACCCCCGGGGCCTCATCGCGGGCCCTCTGAAACGCCGGGGCTGGAGCCCCCACCCCATTCACTGGCTCCTCGTGGGTCTGGCATCCAAGTCACTGAATCCTGAAATCCGCTGACCTCTCTGCCTCCCAGCCGACTCCTTTTCCCGACCCTCCTCCTCAGCCCGTCACTCCAAGGCAGCTGTCTGTCCACATGGCACCTCCCACCGCCCAAACCAGGGAGACAGGCAGGGTGTCAGGAGCCACTTTGTCCCCACAACTGGCACCCTATGTGTGGGGACCCCGTCTGACTCTGTAAGAAGCCCGACCTCCAGTGTCTCCAGCCTTCTCCCATATCCCTCTTCCTCTCCCTGGCCTGTCTCTTATACACATCTCTCTCAGCAAGTGGAGAATATCTGCCTCCCAGCCGACTCCTTTTCCCGACCCTCCTCCTCAGCCCGTCACCCCAAGGCAGCTGTCTGTCCACATGGCACCTCCCACCGCCCAAACCAGGGAGACAGGCAGGGTGTCAGGAGCCACTTTGTCCCCACAACTGGCACCCTATGTGTGGGGACCCCGTCTGACTCTGTAAGAAGCCCGACCTCCAGTGTCTCCAGCCTTCTCCCATATCCCTCTTCCTCTCCCTGGCCACCCCGCCCTAGGACCTCCTCTTCTCTCACCCCACGGAACCCACCCCCCCTACTTGGCCGCCTTCAGCTTTGCACCGTCCCTCAGGGACTCCAACCCTCCTTCTGCCTCCTTTCCAGGTCTCCTACCTGCCCCGGATGTGCCTGCCATACCCCTCGCTGTCTCCTGCCCGGCCCAGCTCGGATGAAGAGGAAGGGGAGCGGCAGAGCCCGCCGCTGGAGGTGTCCGATGGGGAGGCTGACGGCCTGGAGCCAGGGCCTGGCCTTCTGCACGGGGAGACAGGTAGGGGACACAGCCTGGGACCAGCCCTGACCCTGGCCACCCTGCGCCCCATCCCCACCCTGATCAAGGCCCACGGACGCAGCAGCCTGGCCACAGAGCAGAGAGCTTGAGTATGGATCTGTGTTTGCCAACACGTGTCTCTGCGTGTGTTCCGTGGCGGGGGTGGAGGCCTCTGTCCCCGTGGCCGCGTCTGAGCACGTGCGCTGTGGGCGTTCCCATGCGCCACGCTGGCCGTAGCCCCGCCCCTGCGACCACCCCACCTGGAAGGGAAGGAGGGGGCGGCCCCACGTCACCGGGAGGCGGGCTGGGTCCCTGCCGTGGGCGCTGACCGTCTCCGGCCGCAGGCAGCAAGAAGAAGATCCGCCTGTACCAGTTCCTGCTGGACCTGCTGCGCAGCGGCGACATGAAGGATAGCATCTGGTGGGTGGACAAGGACAAGGGCACGTTCCAGTTCTCGTCCAAGCACAAGGAGGCGCTGGCACACCGCTGGGGCATCCAGAAGGGCAACCGCAAGAAGATGACCTACCAGAAGATGGCCCGAGCGCT
>SJYC01018019.1:0-20567 GCA_006408675.1 Madoqua kirkii
GCTTCTCCTCCCACCAGGGCGCTGGCCCCGGTTCCAGAAGGCCATCTGGGCGTCTGGCCCCAGCGAAGGGTCAGCTTGCTTGCAGGGCACACGGCCTTGGGAGTTGGAAGCCATCATTATTTGTGTATATTGAACCCTTTTTTTTTTCAGTGACCCTCTCTCCCCACACCTCTCCCCCCATCAGCATTCTCAAGAAACTCATTCACCTAAAGTTATTCTCAGTCAGTTCTCTTCAGCACGGAGACCCCGTTTGTAAAATCTTTTGTGCACCTTGTCTGACGCGCCCCACCCCCGACATCTGATCTGCTGCCTTCTCGTTTGTCCATTGTGTGTGCCCATTGTGCGTGCCCATTGTGCGTTTACTAAGGATCCCTGCCGATGTTGGACACTGCAGACCTCAGGACGGTTGACACTTTGTCCAGTTGTCCAGTTTGTCCAGACAGTTGACACTGCCTGACCAGTAGTCACGATCCATGGAAGGAACGAATTCTCAGTTGTTCTTAGAGGAATAAATCATTAAAAAGCTCTCTGTACCTGATAAATGGCTGGTTTTTTAATGCTTCAGTGAGGCTTAAACTCATTGAATCTTTCTGTTATGAGCCCAAGTTGATGATGATAATAAGGGCAACAACACTGGATATTCTAGCCATTTACTGCGTGTTAACCTTGAGAAGTGGAATCTAATGCCCCATTTGATAGACTGGGAAACTGAAGCTAACAGAGGTCAACCCATTTGTCCGAGGTCAGGCATGTAGTGAAGGGCTGCCATGGCTGTGCGAGGCGGGAAGCTTCCTGTGTCTGGAAGGGGCTAAAGTGCAACTTGACCAGGAGCGAGAACGAAGTCCCGGAGCTCCGGTGAGCAGCAGAGCAGCTCACGGAATCCCTGCTGGCAGGACCCTGCACAAGAGAACTCCTCCCACGTACCCTGGGGTCTGGTGGCGCTGGCCTCTGGCCCACAGCAGGGGAGAGACAGAAAAACACGAGCCGTGAAACTTGCAAGGGTTTTGCCTCCAACAGTAGCAAGAAGAAGCGGCTGACAGCCTGGGAGCGAGGCAACTCTCATCAGCAACCCGCAGACCTCAGAGAATCCAGATTCTGGGGCCGTTTGTGTTGGGGCAGACACCCTCTGGAGTGCCCTGAGCCCTCAGGCTGGGGAGACTCAACCATAACATCCCTCCATGGATCTCTGAGCCCCGAGAGAAGGAGAGTGGCGCTCAGTCTCTGAATTTTTACGGATTAATTTATTTTAAATATTTGGCTGTGTCATATGGGATCTTGGTTCCCTCACCGGGGACTGAACCTGGCCCCCAGCAGTGGAAGCGTAGAGTCCTAACTACTGGACCACTGGGGAAGTCCCAAAGTCCCAATTCCTTTTGAAAGACGGCCCAGGGACATGAGATGCAGTTTAAACATGGTTAAAATGGCAGAAGAGGATGGATTTATGCTGAAAGTGATAGCAAGTGTTGACCACATGGACAATGCTTGTATATAGAGTTCCTCGCTCCTGACGATTGGGGGATGGCAAATGACCTTCCCTGATAGTGGGTCTTGCTCACAGTAGGTCACGTATGATTTCCTCCTTTCTGTGTAGCAGCTGATGTTCTTTGCGACTTTGGCGGGGTGGGGGTGTGGAGGCAGTTGTGGGGGTTCAGAAGGACACTGAGGGAAGCCGGGACTCAGGGTCTGTGGGTATAACCATCACCTGACGCGGACGCCTCTGACCTGACAGCTTCAGGGTTCTGGGCCCCGCACACTCCCACCGCTCAATTTGCCTGTCACAAGGACACACTTACAGGGCTTGGGGTGCCCCTGTGTTCACTGAGAGTTGGGGGCAGAATCTGTCCTGTGGGGTTGGTGGGGGAGGGGGAGGGGCCAGCAGAGAAAGCCAGGGCCACACATTCTCCTGGAGAGCCCTTGATCTCAGGAATTTGTCTATATTTAGCAGGTGGCCGGGCAGGGTGCAGATAAGGAAGGTCTGGAGAGGGGGCGGCCCCTTATATAGTCGGGGACTGGAGCCCTGCTCAGAGTCTCTCTGGGTGGCCCGTGCCTGCTCGCTTCCTGCTGTGACCTCTCTCAAGATGCCTGAGCCAGGGAAGAAACCAGGTATCCCAGGCCTGGGCTGAGGGCTGCCTGCGGGGCAGGGAGGGCTGGGGAAATCCTCGGTTAGGGGGCGGGCCCAGGACTGAGCTCCTGAGGGGGTTCCCGGGACAGGGGCTCTGTCCTCCTGGGTCCTTCTTCGATTCTCAGTTTCTTCTTCTCATCGTTCTGATGAGAGCGAGGGTAAACCAGGGTCAGGGGCCCAGAGGGGGAGACAACCAAGGCAGGAAGCCCCCAGGGCCATCGCCCCACTCTCAGGATGCCAGGGGACTCCTTCCCCGCCTGCATCCCCATCTTCTGCAGCAAGGTTAGGTCCCGGCTTGCCTTTCGGGGAAAGGTGGCTGCAGGAGGCACCCCAGGATGGCTCCAGGCTCGAGCCCATCTCCCTGAACACCTTGGACAGGCCCCTCCCCTGGGTCTCGATTTCCCCAACTGTACAAAGAGGGCTTCGGTGGGTTGCTTCCTGTTCTGAGAGTCTCTGCTTTGCCAGCCTGTGCCCCTGTGGCCCCCACACCAGGCATGGCCCCCACACTGAGGTGATGCAGGGCCTCTGCTCTGGGGAGAGGGTGGGCAAGAGGTCCCTGAGCCACTTCCAAGGGCAGAAAAAGTCACAGCCCGGAGTCCCCGCCCTGGCCTTCCAAGGTTGTCCAGATCAGGGATCAGCCCCCCAGCCCCAGCCCTCTCCCAGGCCAGCTTTATCTCACTTGCTGATTCCCAGCCCCAGGCCCTTAGAGGACAAATTTAGCCATGTCCAAGTAGGCAGAATGCTGGCCCCTTGCCAAGGGCCCCAGCTGGTGGGGGCTGGGCTTCCACAGGCAGAGAGGGTGGGCACTTCAGGGACACACCTAGCAAAATTCCTCAAGCCTGGCTCTCCCACTTCCTGGCTGTGTGATCTTGGGTAAGTCACTTAACCTCTCTGAGCCCCAGAGCCCTCCTCTGGGGATAACTGCACCTACCTTGTAGAGCTGTTGAAGCATTAAATGAGGTGATCCATTAAAGTGCTCATCACCTTATTTAATAAGAGGGGATGTAGGAGTGGGGTGCAGGGGCAAGCCAGGGAACCTGTGCAAACTCCATCGGCCCCTCAGTCTCCGCCTTCAGCAAGAAGCCACGGTCTGCAGAAGTGGCCGCCGGCAGCCCTGCCGTGTTCGAGGCCGAGACAGAGCGGGCGGGCCTGAAGGTGCGCTGGCAGCGGGCGGGCAGCGACATCAGTGCCAGTGAGAAATATGGCCTGGCAGCCGAGGGCACGCGGCACACTCTGACCGTGCGGGACGTGGGTCCCGCTGACCAGGGCTCCTACGCAGTCATCGCTGGCTCCTCCAAGGTCAAGTTTGACCTCAAGGTCGTAGACGCAGGTAAGCGCTGGAGCAGCCTTCCCTGAAGTTGGAGCAGCCCCTCCAGTTCTCTGTCAATCACGGCACAGGAGCTGTCTTCCCACTTTCTTGCCTTGGCCCCAGGTGCGCCCTCAGCCTGCCGTGGCCTTTTCCCGTTTTCTGTAGCGAGACCTTTCTGAGTGTCCCCACGAGGCTCCCTGGCCCATCTGGGCCATTCTGGAGGTGGGGGAAGTTCAGAGATGAGTCAGACGTAACACTGACCTCCCGTTGGACACCCCCACACGGATGGGAACTTGGTGGGCTGGGTGTGCGGGCAGGGAAGCCCCGCGAACCTGTGGGTGTGTGCCAAGCCCCAGTACAGTCTGACGGGCTGGACCAAGGCCTGAGCCTGGAGGAGAGGAGGGATGTTCAGGCCGACCCTCTGAGGTGAGGGCACAGACAGCTGGTGAGGGCAGGGAGAAGGTGAAGCACAGGCTGGATGGACTTCCTGCAAAGACGGGAAGGACCAGGGACAAGATAACCGGGGCGGGGGGCAGGGCGGCTCTGATTAGAAGCTGCTCCACAGGCCCGACCTGATCTCCTCCAGGGAAAGCGGAGCCTGTGTCAGCCCCTGCTTCCGCCCCCACTGAGGCCCCTGAAGCCCCGGGAGAGGCCCCAGCCTCTGCTCCTGAGGTGGAAGCAGGCGCCCCTAGTCCCGAAGGTGAGAGGAGCAGGGCAGGGAGGCTGGGGCGGCGGATGGGGGCGTCCCAGGGCAGGTCTAAATGCCTCTGCCCACAGGGTCCAGCTCAGCGGTCCCCGAGGGCCCCAGTGCCCCTGGCGACCCCATTGGCCACTGTGGGGTTGGTGGGGGAGGGGGAGGGGCCAGCAGAGAAAGCCAGGGCCACACATTCTCCTGGAGAGCCCTTGATCTCAGGAATTTGTCTATATTTAGCAGGTGGCCGGGCAGGGTGCAGATAAGGAAGGTCTGGAGAGGGGGCGGCCCCTTATATAGTCGGGGACTGGAGCCCTGCTCAGAGTCTCTCTGGGTGGCCCGTGACTGCTCGCTTCCTGCTGTGACCTCTCTCAAGATGCCTGAGCCAGGGAAGAAACCAGGTATCCCAGGCCTGGGCTGAGGGCTGCCTGCGGGGCAGGGAGGGCTGGGGAAATCCTCGGTTAGGGGGCGGGCCCAGGACTGAGCTCCTGAGGGGGTTCCCGGGACAGGGGCTCTGTCCTCCTGGGTCCTTCTTCGATTCTCAGTTTCTTCTTCTCATCGTTCTGATGAGAGCGAGGGTAAACCAGGGTCAGGGGCCCAGAGGGGGAGACAACCAAGGCAGGAAGCCCCCAGGGCCATCGCCCCACTCTCAGGATGCCAGGGGACTCCTTCCCCGCCTGCATCCCCATCTTCTGCAGCAAGGTTAGGTCCCGGCTTGCCTTTCGGGGAAAGGTGGCTGCAGGAGGCACCCCAGGATGGCTCCAGGCTCGAGCCCATCTCCCTGAACACCTTGGACAGGCCCCTCCCCTGGGTCTCGATTTCCCCAACTGTACAAAGAGGGCTTCGGTGGGTTGCTTCCTGTTCTGAGAGTCTCTGCTTTGCCAGCCTGTGCCCCTGTGGCCCCCACACCAGGCATGGCCCCCACACTGAGGTGATGCAGGGCCTCTGCTCTGGGGAGAGGGTGGGCAAGAGGTCCCTGAGCCACTTCCAAGGGCAGAAAAAGTCACAGCCCGGAGTCCCCGCCCTGGCCTTCCAAGGTTGTCCAGATCAGGGATCAGCCCCCCAGCCCCAGCCCTCTCCCAGGCCAGCTTTATCTCACTTGCTATTCCCAGCCCCAGGCCCTTAGAGGACAAATTTAGCCATGTCCAAGTAGGCAGAATGCTGGCCCCTTGCCAAGGGCCCCAGCTGGTGGGGGCTGGGCTTCCACAGGCAGAGAGGGTGGGCACTTCAGGGACACACCTAGCAAAATTCCTCAAGCCTGGCTCTCCCACTTCCTGGCTGTGTGATCTTGGGTAAGTCACTTAACCTCTCTGAGCCCCAGAGCCCTCCTCTGGGGATAACTGCACCTACCTTGTAGAGCTGTTGAAGCATTAAATGAGGTGATCCATTAAAGTGCTCATCACCTTATTTAATAAGAGGGGATGTAGGAGTGGGGTGCAGGGGCAAGCCAGGGAACCTGTGCAAACTCCATCGGCCCCTCAGTCTCCGCCTTCAGCAAGAAGCCACGGTCTGCAGAAGTGGCCGCCGGCAGCCCTGCCGTGTTCGAGGCCGAGACAGAGCGGGCGGGCCTGAAGGTGCGCTGGCAGCGGGCGGGCAGCGACATCAGTGCCAGTGAGAAATATGGCCTGGCAGCCGAGGGCACGCGGCACACTCTGACCGTGCGGGACGTGGGTCCCGCTGACCAGGGCTCCTACGCAGTCATCGCTGGCTCCTCCAAGGTCAAGTTTGACCTCAAGGTCGTAGACGCAGGTAAGCGCTGGAGCAGCCTTCCCTGAAGTTGGAGCAGCCCCTCCAGTTCTCTGTCAATCACGGCACAGGAGCTGTCTTCCCACTTTCTTGCCTTGGCCCCGGGTGCGCCCTCAGCCTGCCGTGGCCTTTTCCCGTTTTCTGTAGCGAGACCTTTCTGAGTGTCCCCACGAGGCTCCCTGGCCCATCTGGGCCATTCTGGAGGTGGGGGAAGTTCAGAGATGAGTCAGACGTAACACTGACCTCCCGTTGGACACCCCCACACGGATGGGAACTTGGTGGGCTGGGTGTGCGGGCAGGGAAGCCCCGCGAACCTGTGGGTGTGTGCCAAGCCCCAGTACAGTCTGACGGGCTGGACCAAGGCCTGAGCCTGGAGGAGAGGAGGGATGTTCAGGCCGACCCTCTGAGGTGAGGGCACAGACAGCTGGTGAGGGCAGGGAGAAGGTGAAGCACAGGCTGGATGGACTTCCTGCAAAGACGGGAAGGACCAGGGACAAGATAACCGGGGCGGGGGGCAGGGCGGCTCTGATTAGAAGCTGCTCCACAGGCCCGACCTGATCTCCTCCAGGGAAAGCGGAGCCTGTGTCAGCCCCTGCTTCCGCCCCCACTGAGGCCCCTGAAGCCCCGGGAGAGGCCCCAGCCTCTGCTCCTGAGGTGGAAGCAGGCGCCCCTAGTCCCGAAGGTGAGAGGAGCAGGGCAGGGAGGCTGGGGCGGCGGATGGGGGCGTCCCAGGGCAGGTCTAAATGCCTCTGCCCACAGGGTCCAGCTCAGCGGTCCCCGAGGGCCCCAGTGCCCCTGGCGACCCCATTGGCCTCTTTGTGACAAGGCCACAGGACGGCGAGGTGACCATGGGTGAGTGTGGGGCTGCTGCCCCTGGGGGCGAGGAGGGGGATGGAGGCACAGGGCATCCCCCGTGCCCAGACAGTCGCCCCTCTCCTGCAGGTGGCAGCATCACCTTCTCAGCCCGCGTGGCCGGAGCCAGCCTCTTGAAGCCGCCCATGGTCAAGTGGTTCAAGGGCAAGTGGGTGGACCTGAGCAGCAAGGTGGGGCAGCACCTGCAGCTGCGCGACAGCTACGATCGGACCAGCAAGGTGGGGCCCACAGGCTCAGGGTCATGTGGACGCACCGCGAGGGCACGTGGAGAGCCCCTGAAAGGCCTGGGGGTACAGAGAGGCAGGGGGCACTGTGAGACCTGAGCCACAGAGAGGGTGCAGAGCAGGGTCGTGGAAAGCCCGCAAAGCTGGCTGGGGGCTCAGCGGCACACAGCGAGCTTGGCGAGGCTCTGAGGAGGGTTATTGGGGGGGCACAGAAGGACATGGGGCTCAGAGGAGTGATGGTCTCACGTGTGCGCTCAGTCGCGTCCGACCTTTGCGACCCTATGGACTGTAGCCCGCCAGGCTCCTCTGTGCATGGGATTTCCCAGGAGTGGGTTGTCATTTCTTCTCCCAGGGGATCTTCTCGACCCGGGGATCAAACCCATGTCTCCTGCATTGGCAGGTGGATTCTTTACCACTGAACCACTAGGGCAGCTATGATTGTCTCAAGGAGGCATAATAAAGCCGGGGAGGCACCAGTCAGTGAGGGTGCAAAGACCCCATATGGAAGGCTATCAGAGCTCACGGGGCCCTTGATGAGCAACCACAACAATTCTCTACACACACGAGGAAACCTAAGCTTGAGAGGTTGCTGTTGTTGGTCCCAGGTCACTCAGAGCCAGGCCTGGAACCTGTGCTTTGACCCCCGGCCTTTGCTCCTTCCACTCCCTGGCCCAGGCAAGGGGGCTTCTGGAAGGGTAGGGTGGACATGTTCAGTTGTGTGGGCAGTTCCCTGAACAAAAATGCCTTTTTGCGGGGGCTGAACTGCGTGGCTCTCAGAATCCCTAATCGGAGATCCAGCCTGGGCCCATCGCAGTGAAAGCATGGAGTCCCGACCACTGGACTGCCAGGAAACTCCCCTCAGATGCCTCTTCCTAAGCGAATGCCACTTGCCTTGTAGCCACCCTTGATTTCTATTTTATCACCACCCTGTGCCAGCAGATGGCAATGTGTCTTGAGAAGGGTCCCCGCTTTTATGCATCCAAAACTGAATGGATTCATTTAAGCCCCGAGGGGTGAAAAGGTCGGTGGTCCTCAGCCACCCAGTCTCCTTTCCGGTGCAGGCCTTTCTCCCGGCCTGCAGCCTCCTGACGCCTCACTCCCACAGGTCTACCTATTTGAGCTGCACATCACGGATGCCCAGGCCTCCTTTGCCGGGGGTTACCGCTGTGAGGTGTCCACCAAGGACAAATTTGACAGCTGCAACTTCAACCTCACTGTCCATGGTGAGGGGCCCTGTGGTGTCTGTGGGTTCAGGCTCCCCGTGGGTCTGGTCCCCACCCCAACCTCCACTTCCCGGTACTAAGGGGGATGCTGAGGCCTGGCCATACGCCCGCTGATCACATGTCCAGTGCTATTCACACAGAAGCGTGCAAGAAATACATTGGGGCTTCTAGGCTTGGGCTGGGGCTTGGCCTCAGATCTCCTCTGGGTATCATCTTGGTGTCTGATGATTAGGCACTGGTGAAGAGGTGAAGGGTGAGTTGAGAGATAGGAGGGAGATGAATCTGGAAGGTACTGGGGACCATGAACTGTGCCACGTCCCTGGTTCCTCAATGCGGGCTGGGAAGGTTCAGAGGGCAGGTTCCTGGGACAGATGCCCACTGTCAAGGGGTCATAGGTGGGCAGGCCTGTGATACCAGGAGATCCCAGGGCAGGGCTCCTGGGCAGGCTCCCTCTAAAACCTTCCTCGACTCTCATCCCCCCTCTTTGAAACCAGAGGCCGTTGGCCCTGGAGATGTGGACCTCCGATCAACCTTCCGCCGCACGTGAGTGGCCTTCCTATTGGGGGCCCATGGGGGAGGCCAGTGCTGGGGTCTGTGGCCCCTTGGGGTCAAGGCCAGGGTGATGTGGGGGCCCAGGGCTGGGTTGATACGGGGGTCAGAGCAGGGGCATAACACAGGGACCAGGGCTTTGGGTAATGTGAATGGTCAGACTGAAATGGATGGGTGTGGAAGAGAGTAAGCTCCCCGGGCAGGTGAAAAATCTGAGTCTTATCCCCACAGGAGCCTGGCTGGAGGCGGTCGGCGCATCAGGTACCCCTTCCTATCCACCTGTATGGCGTCCCCAGGGGTCTGAGTCGGGCAGGGCACGCCCGCTCCGTCAGTGTTCCTCTCTCTCCCTCGCCCCACCCCACGCCCCCTGCTCCCAGACCCTTCTATTCGTAGCTGGCTCTGTTGTGGCCTCACTGGGGGGTCCTCTCCACAGTGACAGCCACGAAGACACCGCGACTCTGGACTTCAGCTCGCTGCTGAGGAAGAGGTGAGCCCAGGGACGCAGCCCCGGAACACAGGGCCCCGGACACCAGCCCCGTGGGTTTCCAGCTGCGTGACCCCGAGCAGGCCACGCACCACTCGGAGCTGGTTTCCTTGTCTGTCGGATGGGACAGTCCAGGTGCTGGGAAGAGTCAGAGGGCTCAGCAGAGGTTACACCCCAAGAACTAACACCCTCACACTGCTCCCAGCCTACACTTGAGTCTCTGATAGCTCTTCCCAACAGGCTCTGGAGACCCACAAGCTGGGAGAGGGCTCCAAAGCCTCAGGAATTGCCCACCTCGCCCCACCCAGTGCAACTGACTCGGGTCCTCTGTGTCCTGTCCCTCCCTCTCTTGGACCCTGCATTACAGCCAGTGCTGCTTCAGCCCAGAGAATGAGCATTGGGGTCAAGTGCTTTGCGGGTAGCAGGGCCATCCCCACCAGGGAAGATGACAGACGACAAGGCCAGGGGTCAGACTGACCTGGGTGAGGATCTGCACTGACTAGGGAGAGTCTCTGAGCCTCCAGCTTTCCTGACACTCACCTATCAGAGCTCAGGAGGGATAAACAAGGCCACGGGTGCCCTGTAAACAGGAAGATGTGAGCAGGGAGGGAAGTGGAGGTGAGGCCCCGTGTGCTGTGGTTTATGGAGGGATGGCCCGTGCCTCTGTTACCGAGTCCACACTTGTATTGCGTGCTGCATGGCAGGCCAGTAAATCGAAGGAAAGCTTGTTGGGGGCAAAGAATAACGACTTTATTCAGAAAACTGGCAAACCAAGAAGATGGTGGACTCATGTCCCAAAGAACCACCTTACCCCAGTTAGAATTCTGGTCTCATTTCTACTGAAAGGGGGAGAGGGTGTGGCTGGTTATTGCAGACTTCTTGGCAGAATGCTTTGTTCTTGCAGCCCTCCAGGGAGATTTGGTCACAATGTTCTTGTAAACTTCCCACAAGATAATTGTTATCTTTTGGAACTTTTTATCTCCATACAAATGAAAAGTGCTCTATACCTTTAAAGGCCCAGCCAGGGAGACACAGCTGAAGAATGCTCTGTCATATACTTTATAGTTCAGGGTATGAGAAGGCAAAGGCACCCACTCCAGTACTCTTGCCTGGAAAATCCCATGGACGGAGGAGCCTGGAAGGCTGCTGTCCATGGGGTCGCTGAAGGTCGGACACGAATGAGTGACTTCACTTTCATTCACTGGAGAAGGAAATGGCAACCCACTCCAGTATTCTTGCCTGGAGAATCCCAAGGACGGGGGAACCTGGTGGGCTGCCGTCTATGGGGTCTCACAGAGTCGGACACGACTGAAGTGACTTAGCAGCAGCGTAGACAACACGCTTTTACAAGGGTGCAGAGCCAGCTTGACGAAACAGAGGCAACAGAGGACAAGGGTTAGTGCTAAAGGCCTGGACTCGATATGGAGTCACCTTTGTTCTCTGTTCTGTCTCTAATGCATACACTGCCTTTCTTTCCTGCCTGGAGCAGCAGTTTACGGACCCCGAGGTGAGTGTCCCAGGAAGCCCCTCTCCCCCACCCCATCACCCCTACTTCAGCCAGGAGCCCCTGCCAGTCCCAGGCCCCCACACTGAGCACCTAAGGCCGCATGATCCCCAGAACGGGTCCAGGACCCACTCCACTTCAAGCTGCCCGACCAGAAGGGAAGGGGCAGAGGGGCAGAAGCAGCTCCCGCTTGCGGAGGGGAGGGGAGAGGACAGCAACTCTGTCCTGGCCACGGGGGCCCTGAGGCCTCGCCACGTGGACACAGGCTGGAGGCCCCCGCCGAGGAGGACGTGTGGGAGATCCTGCGGCAGGCGCCCCCGTCGGAGTACGAGCGCATCGCCTTCCAGCACGGAGTCACCGACCTGCGGGGCATGCTCAAGAGGCTCAAGGGCATAAAGCGGGACGAGAAGAAAAGCACAGGTGAGCATCCCGCGCAGAGCCAGGCAGGCGAGGGCTGGCGGAGCGGCTGCACAGGCACGTGCGCGCCCGTGCACGCACAGCGGCGCGCAGACGCAGGCACGTGCACGCACGGCGACGCACAGGCGCGCTTCCGGGAAAGAGAGCGGCGTCCCGCTTGACTCAGAGACACCCGGGAAGGGCCCGTTTGGGTGGACGTCCTCTTCTCTGGGGGGAAAAAGCCAGGGTGCCCGGGTTGGCATCTGGTCGCACAGAAATGGAAAAGGGCAAAGTTAGCCCAGAGATACCACAGGAAGAGGATGGAGCCCAGGCCAGCCCACCTCTCCGCAGCCAAAGCCAGGAGCCCCCTTCCTCCCCGACCCGCCCTTGGGGAAAAAGTAGCCTGCTTGATTCTCCCATGGGTGGACGTCCTCTTCTCTGGGGGGAAAAAGCCAGGGTGCCCGGGTTGACATCTGGTCGCACAGAAATGGAAAAGGGCAAAGTTAGCCCAGAGATACCACAGGAAGAGGATGGAGCCCAGGCCAGCCCACCTCTCCGCAGCCAAAGCCAGGAGCCCCCTTCCTCCCCGACCCGCCCTTGGGGGAAAAAGTAGCCTGCTTGATTCTCCCATACCCCCCAGAAGGGGAAGAAGCCAGTTTAGCCCAGAGGACACCGCCCCCCCCACCCGACCCGGGAAGAGAAAACCCTGGTTAAGCCCCCTCACAGGCAAACAACAGGTGGGTGCAGGTGAGCGCCCCCGGCCCCCACCGCAGGTGGGTCGGAGGCGAGGGCTCGGGCCAGCCCTTCCCCATCGGGGCTTGACATGGAGGCCCTGGAAACCAAGTTGAGACGGTAGAGGCATCCAGAAGGAGGGCATGAACCTGGGGGTTGCCAGAAAAACAGACCAGAGAGGAAGAGAAGGCCCACTTGTCCCACCACCCGTTCTCCGGCCGAGCTCCTGCCTTTCTGGAAGCCCCGAACCCTAGCTCTGAGCTGAGCAGGTGAAGTGGACCCCAGGGAAGGAAGACAGAGAGACAAGTTGCTGACAGAGATAAGGAGACAAGAGTCGCCACAGAGGCCCAGAGAGGCGTGGGGAGGCAGGACCTTGTCCTCCTGGCCCGGGCCAGCCTGGGGAGCAGGGGGCTGAGGGTGCCGGTGTTCAGCCTTTCAGAAGAAGCTGCAGCCGGCCTACCAGGTGAGCAAGGGCCACAAGATCCGGCTGACGGTGGAGCTGGCCGATCCTGACGCTGAGGTCAAGTGGCTTAAGAACGGACAGGAGATTCAGATGAGCGGCAGGTGAGGGTGGGTGCTGGGGCTGCGGAGGGCTGCTCCCCAGCCCTGCTGTCCCTGCCTCTCTGCCCCTGTCCTCTGGCCAGCTCTCACTCTCTATCTCTGTCTTTCCCCGTTTCTCTGGGTGCTGACTCTCGTTTCTGTTTCTTCCCGGCTCCTTCGCTGCTCATTTTCTCTCGATCTCGCTCCTCCCATCGGGAATGCTCCACCGGCCTCTTCTGCTCCACAGCAAGTAAGGTTCCTTGGGGTGGGCCACAGCGGTCCCGATGGGGGTTTGAGGGGGCACCCAAGGCCCAGGCGGGGAGTCCATGGGTCTCCTGGCGCCACCCTGGCCTTACCCAGGTACATCTTCGAGTCCATCGGCGCCAAGCGCACGCTGACCATTAGCCAGTGCTCGCTGGTGGATGACGCAGCCTACCAGTGCGTAGTGGGCGATGAGAAGTGCAGCACCGAGCTCTTCGTCAAAGGTGGGCCTGGGACCCGGAGACCCTGAGAGGGGACCTGCAGGGCGGCCCGCCCATCTCACTCCCTCCACTTGACAGAGCCCCCGTGCTGATCACGCGGCTGCTGGAGGACCAGCTGGTGATGGTGGGACAGCGAGTGGAATTTGAGTGTGAAGTGTCTGAAGAGGGGGCACAGGTCAAATGGTGAGTGCCAAGGCAGGGGGTCGTGGGGCAGGGCTGGGGGCCTGGGGTGTCCCCAGAGGGGACCCTGGCACCTGCTGCCCACCCTCTGGCCAGGCTGAAGGACGGGGTGGAGCTGACCCGGGAGGAGACCTTTAAGTACCGGTTCAAGAAGGACGGTCACAAGCACCACCTGATCATCAACGAGGCAACACTGGAGGACGCCGGGCACTATGCGCTGCGCACCAGTGGGGGCCAGGCTCTGGCCGAGCTCATCGTGCAGGGTGAGGCCCCAGCCACGGACGGGAATCGAGCAAAGCCAGCATCGAGGCCAGCACGGTCCTGGACATGTCACTTCAGCACCTCAAACCTCACTTTACTCATCCATAAAATGGGGATGCTGGGGTGACCACCTGGAGAGCGTTGGGAGGTTCCGATGGGCCTGGTTAGCGTCACCCACCCTGGCGCACTTAGGTTCCTGGGTCCACAGCACCGTCACAGGCACACAAGCATTGCACTCGTGCACGCACTCACGTGTTTTCACAAGCCCAGGAGATTTCCGCAGGGATTCCCACCCACCCACACCCTCCCCAGCTCACTGGCTCTGCCCTGCCCCCCAGAGAAGAAGCTGGAGGTGTACCAGAGCATCGCAGACTTGACGGTGGGCTCAAAGGACCAGGCTGTGTTCAAGTGTGAGGTGTCAGATGAGAACGTGCGGGGGGTGTGGCTGAAGAACGGAAAGGAGCTGGTGCCTGACAGCCGCATAAAGGTGTCCCACATCGGGCGGTGAGTGTGCAGAGCGTGCCAGGGACAGAGCCACAGAGAGACAGCAAGGAATAGAGACTGAGACAGACAGACAGACAGACGCATAGAAAAACAAACCGAAGCAAAGAGAAAGAGACGACCAGAAAGAGATGCCTAACACTGAGAGTGAGCTAGAGACAGAGGTTGAGAGACGGGAGAGCGAGGTAAACAGAAAGGGACACAACACGCAGTCAGGACAGAGATAAAAGAGGAAAAGGGATACACCGAAGGGTGGAGAGGCAGAAGCATATGGAGGGTCCACTGGAGATGGAGGAGGAAGCTGGAGACAAAGATGACGCAGTGAGAGAGACAGGCTGGAACCCCCAGCCTCTCCCCCAGCTCGTGACCAGGGCAGGGCAGGGCAGGGCGCCGCAGGGCATGGCTCTGGCCAGGGGCCCTCACTGTCTCCCACTCTCTTACTCATACCCTGGGTATCTGGGCCAGCCCGTGCTGGGCCCAAGGTCACAGAGATTAATGTGACAAGCCCCAGTCTCCAGGGGCCCAGCCAAGGGGACATGTCTACACTGCCTACCTCTGAAAGCAGGCAAGGGAGTAGAAACATTCAAAAGCAGAGAAAGACAGCACTGAAAAAAAAAGTTGTTTTTTGGCTGTTGTGGGCCCTTGTTGCTGTGCACCCTTCCTCGAGCTGCGGCGAGCAGGAGCCCCCTTTGGCTGCAGCGCTGGGGCCTCTCGTTTTGCTGGTGTTTCTTTTTGAGGAGCAGCAGCTCTCGATGCAACTGCGTTAGTTGCTCCTCAGCATGTGAGATCTTCCCAGACAAAGCGTTGCACCCAGGTCCCCAGGTGCATTCCTAACCACTGGACCACCAGGGAAGTCCGAGAAAACACTCTGCACACCACTGAGCCAGGGCAGGGCAAGAGCTCCTGGAGCCCTGGCCGGGGGTCTGGTGAGGCAAGGGGTGCGTGGCCCAGCAGGGTCCCTTGAGCCCCCGCTGCCCTCTAGGGTCCACAAGCTGACCATTGATGACGTCACGCCTGCGGACGAGGCGGACTACAGCTTTGTGCCAGAAGGCTTTGCCTGCAACCTGTCTGCCAAGCTCCACTTCATGGGTGAGCCGCTGCTGAGGGGCAGAGGGCCCTGCCGCGGGGCCCGGCCTGCACCCTGGTGCCACTTGCTCTTCCGTCTCTTGCAGAGGTCAAGATTGACTTGTGCCCAGGCAGGGTGAGTCTCGGGCCCTGGCTTGCTGCCTCCTCCCACCCGGCCAGGGTCTCCTCTCCACTCAGCAGAAGCAAGGAGCTGGGAGTCGGGACCTGGCTCAGCCTGAGGCCCAGCCTCAGCTCTGCCGCTCTGACCACAGGCCCGCTGCTGTCTATCTCAGCCTCAGTTTCCTCACCTCTAAAATGGGGACCCTGAAGTGGCTCCCCAGTTGGGTGATAGGAATGCTGACCTAAGGTGGTATGTGTGAGCTTGCAGAGGACATCACAGTTGTGGGGTTTTATTATTGAATCTTTTTTGCTTTTAGAAGCACCTCTCCTGCACTTAGACTAAACTATAATCGGGCATTTTAGGATCTTAACTTCAGGAGACTCGTCCGGGCTGAGGCAGGCTCTAGGTCCGGGCTTTCCAAACAGGGTCCAGTAAGTTTGAGAAACTCTGAACCGTCCGTCTGTCCTACTGCTTGTTGATTCAGAAAGTGCATTGGCATGTCAAAGGCTCTGAAAAGTCCTACTCAACTTGGTTTAACCCAGGGTTTCTTAAATATTTTCCATGGAAATTTTTTTTTTCTAGGAAGACACTGGTGTTCCCCCAAACACAATCTGAGGAATGCTGTCCTAGGTGACCCAGGGTTCTGAGCCTCCCGGGACTTCCTGGGCAGATGGCAGTGTTTCAGGTGTTGATGGGCAGTGGTTACACAGGGGCACGTTCGTCAGTACCGGTTAAGCAGCTGCTCAAGTGTTGGCGTTTGATTGTATGCAAACTATACCTCGATGAAGTAAATTCAGAAAATAAACCAACACCCAGGGGCATGTGCTTCTTCCAGTTGTCTCTTCTTTCAGAGGCCTGGGGCCCTTTTCTTCTTTCTCTGACCTGTCCTGTCTCCCTGCCAGAACCTCCCAAGATCCACCTGGACTGCCCGGGCTGCGTGCCGGACACCATCGTGGTGGTGGCCGGGAACAAGCTACGCCTGGATGTCCCTATCTCCGGGGACCCTGCTCCCACTGTAATTTGGCAGAAGACCATCACAAAGGTACTGTGGACCCCTCCCCTCCACGCTCCCGTCTGTAAAATGGGTGCATGGGCCCAGCATGCTGCCCACCCCACCTGCGCACGCCTTACAGCTGGCTGAGGGTGGGCAGAGACAAGGACAGGGTGCTTGGCGGGGTTCCCTCCAGGCCGAACCAGACCTTCCTCCTCCTCCCCCCTCCTTCCTTCCCGTCCTGTTTCCAGGGGAATAAAGTCGCAGCAGAGCCAGCCCCCGATGCATCAGAGGAGTCAGGTGCCGGTGACGAGTGGGTGTTTGACAAGAAGGTGAGCGAGGCTGGAGGAGGCTCGTTTGCCTGCAGTGAGTTTCTGTCCACGTGGTGTCCACCCTCAGGCGAGGTCTATGTTGAGGTGCCCCATAGGGCCAGCTGTGTTCCTGCCCCAGCAGGGTCTCCACCCTCCACACCCCAGGAAGGCCTCCGGACTTGGGGGGGCTCGCTGGCTCTTGTCTTCCTGAGGCCGCCTTGACTTTGTGCTCCCTCCCCGCGAGAGAGTGGGTCCCTGGCTCTATTTGGTCAAGTCGCGGCCGTGGCACCGCTCCTGTCTTTTTCTGCCCCTCCAGGCACTGCTGCTTCCTCTGCCCAGCTGAGGTCTTTGGAGATCCTCACAGTAATTGTGTGAGGTCATTTAGGTCAGAAAGGGAAACTGAGGATGGAGAGGACGGGAGACTGCCTGAAGTTATGTGACAGAGCGAGAGCCGTGCTCCGGGCAGGTGGTGGGACGGGGTCTTGGATTAGCCGCTCACACGGGGCAGTTTCCACTCAGGCTGCGTCTCCCCAGCAGACCCAGGCTGAGCTCCGTGCCCACCTCAGGGCTGCTGGTGGCTGCAGAGGTTGCGGGAGCCCCTGGGCTCTGACTTGCGTCCCCCGCACAACTCCTCCCCGACCAGCTGCTGTGTGAGACAGAAGGCCGGGTCCGAGTGGAGACCACCAAGGACCGCAGCATCTTCACCGTCGAGGGAGCTGAGCAGGAGGACGAGGGGGTCTACGTGGTCACAGTGAAGAACCCTGTCGGGGAGGACCAAGTCAGCCTCACGGTCAAGGTCATCGGTGAGGCGGGGGTCCAGGGGAGAGCACGGGGGTCCAGGGAGGACCCGTCTGTTCAGTCCTTTAGTCTCAGCAGACGTCGCGGGCCGCTCTCAGATCGGTAGAGCGGGTTGGGACTTGGACCTGGGGGCACATAGGCAGTGGGAAGCCGTAGCCAGCTGATTGCAGGCTGGTGACCTGATGAGAACCGCATTCTGGAAAGATGGTGTTAGGCTGTGGGGGCACGGGGGAGCCTGTTGGTTAGGGTGGTGAGGGGATGGGCACCGGTGGCCCCGGCTGGGCAGGGCACATGAGGGTCCACTCATGCCAGATGTGCCAGATGCTCCCGCGGCCCCTGAGATCAGCAAGGTGGGCGAGGACTCGTGCACGGTGCGCTGGGAGCCCCCAGCCTACGATGGCGGGCAGCCGGTCCTGGGTGAGCTGAGGGCATGGGACTGAGCCCCGGGGGGGCGCGTGGGGCAGGGGGCTGAGCTGCAGGCAGACCAGCTGCAGACCAGACCTCCCCTCTCCAGGGTACATCCTGGAGCGCAAGAAGAAGAAGAGCTACCGGTGGATGCGGCTGAACTTTGACTTGCTGCGGGAGCTGAGCCACGAGGCACGGCGCATGATCGAGGGCGTGGTCTACGAGATGCGGGTCTACGCAGTCAACGCCGTGGGCATGTCCAGGCCGAGCCCCGCCTCCCAGCCCTTCATGCCCATCGGTGAGCCTGTGGGTGCTCCCAGGCCACCGCGGCCAGGGTGCAGTAACCGCAGCTGCCCTGTGGGCTGCATTCACAGCCTCGTCCCCCTTCATTCCCATCATCTCACAGGTGAAGAAAGGGAGGCTCTGAGAAGTAAATGACTTGCTCTGGGAGCCCAGCTGGCAGGGGGTGGAGCTGAGACTCCCGCTCCAGCCTCACTTTTTGCATCTGTGAATTCACTGGGGGTGATGACAATGTCCGCTTCACCAAACTGTTAGATGAAGTGAGGGCGCGCAGGGGGCGCATCTGGCAGAGATGTTTCTTTTCCCTGTTCCCCCCTCTCTTCAGCCAGGGTTTGTGAACCAGGGAAGGGTAAGGCAGGGGGTTGCTGAGGGTGTGAGGAGTATCTGTCTGTGGAAAGGGCCTTGGACCAGGAACCAGAGCCAGTGCCTTCGTCCCTAGGAGGAATATCTGGAGCATGGTCTCCCCGAGCCTCAGTTTCCACATCTGTATAGTGGGGGTTGAGAAAGTAGAGCAGCCTCCAAGGGTGTTGCACTCTTGAGGACTCCTGTTGGTGTCAGGACCCATGAGTCTAGGGGACGGTGGCTGGCCGTAGTGGGGCAGACACAGGGAGGGGCAAGGTTTGGTGAGCTGGCAGGAAGAAAGTGCCCTGGGGAGAAGGGCTCAGGCCTCCCTCTTTGGGCACTGACTGCAGTTTCTCAGCTCACTCGTACAATACCAGGAAACTTCCATGTTTTGGGTTAGTTTTCCCTTAAATTACCTCTATAGCATCTCTCGCACCGTCTGACAGAAGCGACTCCTTCTAAGCATGTTGGTGTTTGGGGCATCTTTCTAGATCTTTCTTCTGTAATTGCTGGTGCTGTTTGGATGTGTGTTTGTTTTTGAGTCTTTCTAGAGACATGTCTTTTAACAAAACTGGGATAATTTTATAGTGCTTGAAGGCCAGTGGAAGGGGGAGGGTTTTCCTGGATCCTTCAGCTGTGCTGACAGGCGCAGCCTCGCTCAGACCCCATTTGCCTCCCCTCTGCCCAGGCCCGCCCAGCGAGCCCACCCACCTGGCAGTGGAGGATGTCTCCGACACCACCGTCTCCCTCAAGTGGAGGCCCCCGGAGCGTGCGGGAGCTGGAGGGCTGGACGGCTACAGCGTGGAATACCGCCGGGAGGGCTCTGGTGAGGGCGTCGCCCGCCCGGGCCCCCTGCCCCCTACTGGGCCTGCCACCCGCCCGGAGGTGGGCAGCAGGCTGTGGACCCTCCCGGCCTCACCACCTCACTGCCGCCTCTACCCCACCTGCAGGCTCGGCGTGGGTGTCTGCCCTGCCGGGGCTGATAGAGCGCACGTCGCTGCTGGTGAAGGACCTGCCCACTGGCGCCCGCGTGCTCTTCCGTGTGCGAGCTCACAATATGGCAGGGGCTGGACCGCCTGCCACCACCAAGGAGCCTGTGACGGTGCAGGAGTTGTTGCGTGAGTGCCTCTCGCGGCAGGGAGGTGGGGGCGGTCGGGGAGGGCCTGCCTGAGGGAGGAGAGTGCTGGGCAGGGACGAGGGGCCGGCCCCCTTATCCCGGGCGGCACGTGCGGGCAGCGGCAGGGCCTCCTGCCTGGCTGCTCCCTGTCAGTCCTGGGTTTGGACCAGGGAAGGGGTAGGTTGTTGCACCATCACCGTCGAGCTGTTGTGTGGGTCTCTCAGCTCCATCAGGTCAGCGTTGTCCATGTGCTCAGGATAGAGCAGTGAGGTCGCTTGGGCTCAGGTTGGCCCCTGGGGATCCACTTTCCATTAGTCTGTCACCAGCAGAGTAGATTGTTGAGGAGCTGCTGCTCAGAGTGGACAGAGGGCGCAGAGGGAAGGCCTCGATTAGCATCCTGGCCTGTGACAGGCTGGCTGTCGGGCCGTAATGAGTCCCTCACCCGCTCTGGTCGTGTCTGTGTTGCAGGGTGAGGCTCGGGGGCAGCGGGAGCCCTGGGACCTTTGGGGCTGGGGCTGGGCAGTGGGAGGGGAGGGGAGGGGGCCCAGCCACAGCTCTGCATTCCTGTCCCGGGCCTGCAGGCCCCGCCAAGCTGCTCCCCTGTGCCCACAGAGCGGCCTCGTCTGCAGCTGCCCAGACACCTTCGCCAGACCATCCAGAAGAAGGTCGGGGAGCCCGTAAACCTCCTCATTCCTTTCCAGGTAGGGCTGGCCCCTGCCCCGGCACACTCGCCTGTCCTCAGCAGGGCTGGGGCAGGGGCCAGCAGGGTGGGCCAGGCTGGCTGCTGAGCTGTGCTCACCCACAGGGCAAGCCCCGGCCTCAGGTGACCTGGACCAAGGAGGGGCAGCCGCTGGCGGGCGAGGAGGTGAGCATCCGCAACAGCCCCACGGACAGCATCCTGTTCATCCGGGCCGCGCGCCGCGCCCACTCGGGCGTCTACCAGGTGGCGCTGCGTGTGGAGAGCATGGAGGACAAGGCCCAGCTGCTGCTGCAGGTCGTCGGTGCGTGGCCCTGGCGCCCCCCAGCCCTGAGCGCGGCTGCCGCTCGCCATCTTGCAGGCCCGGAGCCCCTGCCGAGAATGGCGGGCCAGGTCCTGGCAGGCAGGGGGACCCCTGGAGCCTGGCATCTGCTGCCTGTACTGTGTCAGAGGCGTGGGCTTCCAGCTGAGTCTGTCTCCTGCAGACAAGCCAAGTCCGCCCCAGGATATCCAGGTCGCAGAGGCGTGGGGGTTCAATGTGGCTCTGGAGTGGAAGCCGCCCCAGGATGATGGGAACACAGAGCTCTGGGGGTACACAGTTCA
>SJYC01018020.1:0-46170 GCA_006408675.1 Madoqua kirkii
TCCCCCTGCCTGGCATCTGCTGCCTGTACTGTGTCAGAGGCGTGGGCTTCCAGCTGAGTCTGTCTCCTGCAGACAAGCCAAGTCCGCCCCAGGATATCCAGGTCGCAGAGGCGTGGGGGTTCAATGTGGCTCTGGAGTGGAAGCCGCCCCAGGATGATGGGAACACAGAGCTCTGGGGGTACACAGTTCAGAAGGCTGACAAGAAGACCATGGTGAGCCTGGGGCCGGGCCCCCGATCCCTGCCCAGGGCCAGGCTGCCCTTCCCTGCCCTTGGGCGGGGCCCTCCTCTCTGCCTTGGTTCCCTCCACAGTGAGGGTGCAGACCACAGGGGTACCCGAGAGAGGCCCTGGCAGCGCGTAGGCCCGCCCCAGGGAACCTTCCCTCCCCTCCCCACCAGGAGTGGTTCACCGTCCTGGAGCATTACCGCCGTACCCACTGCGTCGTGTCGGAGCTCATCATCGGCAATAGCTACTACTTCCGGGTCTTCAGCCATAACACAGTGGGGCCCAGCGACAGAGCCGCCACCACCAAGGAGCCAGTCCTTATCCCCAGACCAGGTGCTGGGCCCTCACTCCCGCCCCCGGGGTGGGCAGGGCCGGGAGGCAAGCCGGGCTGGGTGCAGCCCTCTGGGTGCTGAGCTCTGACCCCCACAGGCATCACGTATGAGTTGCCCAAGTACAAGGCCCTGGACTTCTCCGAGGCCCCCAGCTTCACCCGCCCACTGGTGAACCGATCGGTCATTGCCGGCTATAACACTACTCTCTGCTGTGCTGTGCGGGGCAGCCCCAAGGTAGGGACCTGGGCCACTGGTCCAGGCCGACCCAGGAGAGCAGCCTCTGGGCCCCACCGCGAGCAGCCTCTTCCTGGGCTGCCCCTGCCTCCTCTCCAGGCCGGGGGTCAGGGTCCCCCGTGAGCGGGGCCAAGACACCCATGCGGCTTCGTCTGCCCTCAGCCTTCGCCAGTCTGGGACTCCAGTGGGCGCTCAGAGGGGAAACAAACGTCGGGTCTCCCGCAGTCTGAGAGCGCTCCCTCCCACCCTCCCATCTGCAGCCCAAGATTTCCTGGTTCAAGAATGGCCTGGACTTGAGCAAAGATGCCCGCTTCCGCATGTTCAGCAAGCAGGGGGTGTTGACTCTGGAGATCAGAAAGCCCTGCCCCTTCGATGGGGGCGTCTACGCCTGCAGGGCCACCAACTTGGAAGGGGAGGCCCAGTGCGAGTGCCGCCTGGAGGTGCGAGGTGAGGAGCCACCGGAGATGTGTATAAGAGACAGGACATGTCTTTTAACAAAACTGGGATAATTTTATAGTGCTTGAAGGCCAGTGGAAGGGGGAGGGTTTTCCTGGATCCTTCAGCTGTGCTGACAGGCGCAGCCTCGCTCAGACCCCATTTGCCTCCCCTCTGCCCAGGCCCGCCCAGCGAGCCCACCCACCTGGCAGTGGAGGATGTCTCCGACACCACCGTCTCCCTCAAGTGGAGGCCCCCGGAGCGCGCGGGAGCTGGAGGGCTGGACGGCTACAGCGTGGAATACCGCCGGGAGGGCTCTGGTGAGGGCGTCGCCCGCCCGGGCCCCCTGCCCCCTGCTGGGCCTGCCACCCGCCCGGAGGTGGGCAGCAGGCTGTGGACCCTCCCGGCCTCACCACCTCACTGCCGCCTCTAAGGGGGCGTGGCGTGGCGGGGGCCACACGTGGTGCTGGGAGGCTGCAGCACCGACTCGGTATGGCCGCCTCCTCTCCTGCAGTGCCTCAGTGACCGGGCTGGCTCCCTGCAGATGCCCAGGTATGTGCTCCGGATGGTCCTCGGTCCAGGGGCAGCCATCGGGACGGGGGTGCAGGAGGCTCTTAGGGTTTCAGCCCAGCTCACTCAGACGGGGACCTGTGTTACAGGTGGAGCTGGAGCCAGCCCGTATACCAGGAGCCTGGAAGGAAGCTGGACAGGCCACCTTCCTGCTGCTGGATGTGTGTGCAAGTGTGTACACTTGGGGGGGCACCCATAGGTCAGCATAGTCACGACGGCGGGCACATTCTGACCTCAGAGCTCACGCGGAAGTTCTCAGACCCTGTGTGGGCTTCGGAAGTGGTGGCTGGGACGGGCCTTTCTGGCCTGCCGCGCGTTCTCAGCGTGTAGGGGCAATAAAAGAGTGGTGCAGCCACGAGAACTGACTTCTGTCCAAGGCGCCTGTTTCCACAAGCAGCACAGGAAACTTATATTGAAAACAGGGCAGGTGTTCTTTCTCCCAGATGAATTAAATGAGGACCAGAACAGGGTCCTAAATTCACAAAACATTAATAGAAGGAACTTGGTCTCCCTGACCTTCCGTTGAGGACACTGAGGAGCTGTGACAGAGAAAAGTGCACTGTTGGCAAAAGGGCCGGAAGCCCAGGTGCTGCCCCCGCCACCCTGGTGGCCGCGGCCTGGCGTGGGGCGGTGATGGGCGCCCGTGCTTCTCTGCCCATAAGGCCTGGGGTGAGAGAGTCCCAGAGGCTTTGGGGTCCCAGTAGGCAAAGAGTGCACTGCCCACCCACAGCTGTGTTGCATGGGGAGAGGGTCCTGTTTGGACAAGACAGGACCAGGAAGGTGTGTGGGGGCCAGGGCCCTACCCTGCTCCCCACCCCAACCCCCGCCAAGTGGTCGGAAGCCAGTCACTGATTTCCTTTTGGGAGGAGGAAGCCAGCAGCTTTCAGAGGTGCTCTGACAGAGTGGCTTTTCCATGGTATAGAAGTTCCATGAAGGCTGGTCCAAGCTTGCTTCTCGGAGTCCTGCCCTGCCTCAGACACTCCTGGTCTCCAGGCCCTGGGGGAGGCCCAGTCCTGACACCGCTCTGGGGAGCTGAGGCCTAGGCCTCCGTCTCTTTCCAGCCCCACTGAATCCCTGCTCCCTGTCAAAGCCCAGTTTGGCCGCTCCCTCTAGTGGCCCACTCAAGCACAGCCACCCTGGGGATGCCCCGTGGAGTGGGCCGGGGCAGGTGGAGCGGGCAGGGCGAGGTGGGGCTGGCATAGCCTCACCTCCCCGACTGCCTCCGGCCGAGGGTGCCTCTGTGGAGTCCAGGCTGAGACGCCTCACTAAACGCACGGCAGCTGGGAACCCGCAGGGAGTTGAGGACATTTATTTCGCGTTCACACCTCTGTACACCATCCATAAATAGTGAGGAGACAAAGTATTTACAGTCAACTGCTGCCCACTCCCAGGCCCGCCTGCCCTCACGAGTGGGGCCCGGACTGGCCTTTCCCCACCCCATCCGGCTCCGGGCGGGGCAGCCCGAGGCCCTAGGGGTTTCCTGCCAAGGCGGGCAGGCCGCAGGGAACCCGCCGCTCAGCAGCGAAAGGGGGTCAGCATGGCCCGTTGCAGGGTGAGGCTGTGGGAGCAGCCGCCAGGCAGGCCTGTGCCCATGCGCAGCGGCTGCTGGCTGGGAACTGTCCAGGGGGCAGGGCAGGCCCCTCTGGCTCTGCTGCCCCGACCCCTCCCGTGCTCACCCACCCCTCACTGGGGGCGAGGACGAGCCTGCTGGGTCACAGGGCAGAGAGGCCAGGTCTGCCCTGAAGAGCCATGATGTCACGGACAAGAACCACAACAGACGTCTCAACAGCACACAGCAGGGGGCTCACATTGCGTGTCCTCTCATGTTTACAGGAGCCACTGGCCCGAGAGATGCGAGCGCACACGCACACACACACACACTCGAGCCCCAAGGGGACAGCAGGCTGGTCTTCTGGGGGAGGAGAGGGAAAGGTGGAGAGACTAGCTCAGCCCCGTGGGACACGCTGACACACACACACACAGAGCCGTCTGAGCTGCGGCGAGGCCTGCGGAGGACGCGCGGGGCCACCACTGGCGCGCTTGGCAGCATCGTGCCCGGGGCAGCAGCGAGGGACAGCCTTCGGCCCTCCCCGTCAGCTAGAGAGGGGCCGGGGCGGGGTCCTGAGGTCCTCCTCGCTGCTGCGGACCGCAGCCACGTACGAGAAGAGACACAGCACGGAGTAGCAGATCTCGTGGGCCTGCGGGAGAGAACCAGCGGGGTCAGCGTCAGCGGATGCAGGCTCTGCATCCTCACTCGTGGACGGCTGCCAGGTGGGAGACCCCTGGCCTCCAGCCGAGGAGCCCCCATGAGGCCAGGGCGGGCCGTGGGAGGGGAGGCGGTGCGCCTCTGCTGGGCCAAAGGCCTGCTCCACTCCAGCGGCACCTCTGGCCTCCGGACCACATTTGCCATCGCCCCGCGCCCTGCGAGGGCCCCCCCCTCCTGCCAGAGTTGCCCTGGGAGCCCTCTGCAGACACACTCACCATCGGCGTCTTGTACTTGTGGCTCACCACTTCTTTAATTTCAGGAACTACAACCGAAGCTGAGGCCTAGGCCTCCGTCTCTTTCCAGCCCCACTGAATCCCTGCTCCCTGTCAAAGCCCAGTTTGGCCGCTCCCTCTAGTGGCCCACTCAAGCACAGCCACCCTGGGGATGCCCCGTGGAGTGGGCCGGGGCAGGTGGAGCGGGCAGGGCGAGGTGGGGCTGGCATAGCCTCACCTCCCCGACTGCCTCCGGCCGAGGGTGCCTCTGTGGAGTCCAGGCTGAGACGCCTCACTAAACGCACGGCAGCTGGGAACCCGCAGGGAGTTGAGGACATTTATTTCGCGTTCACACCTCTGTACACCATCCATAAATAGTGAGGAGACAAAGTATTTACAGTCAACTGCTGCCCACTCCCAGGCCCGCCTGCCCTCACGAGTGGGGCCCGGACTGGCCTTTCCCCACCCCATCCGGCTCCGGGCGGGGCAGCCCGAGGCCCTAGGGGTTTCCTGCCAAGGCGGGCAGGCCGCGGGAACCCGCCGCTCAGCAGCGAAAGGGGGTCAGCATGGCCCGTTGCAGGGTGAGGCTGTGGGAGCAGCCGCCAGGCAGGCCTGTGCCCATGCGCAGCGGCTGCTGGCTGGGAACTGTCCAGGGGGCAGGGCAGGCCCCTCTGGCTCTGCTGCCCCGACCCCTCCCGTGCTCACCCACCCCTCACTGGGGGCGAGGACGAGCCTGCTGGGTCACAGGGCAGAGAGGCCAGGTCTGCCCTGAAGAGCCATGATGTCACGGACAAGAACCACAACAGACGTCTCAACAGCACACAGCAGGGGGCTCACATTGCGTGTCCTCTCATGTTTACAGGAGCCACTGGCCCGAGAGATGCGAGCGCACACGCACACACACACACACTCGAGCCCCAAGGGGACAGCAGGCTGGTCTTCTGGGGGAGGAGAGGGAAAGGTGGAGAGACTAGCTCAGCCCCGTGGGACACGCTGACACACACACACACAGAGCCGTCTGAGCTGCGGCGAGGCCTGCGGAGGACGCGCGGGGCCACCACTGGCGCGCTCGGCAGCATCGTGCCCGGGGCAGCAGCGAGGGACAGCCTTCGGCCCTCCCCGTCAGCTAGAGAGGGGCCGGGGCGGGGTCCTGAGGTCCTCCTCGCTGCTGCGGACCGCAGCCACGTACGAGAAGAGACACAGCACGGAGTAGCAGATCTCGTGGGCCTGCGGGAGAGAACCAGCGGGGTCAGCGTCAGCGGATGCAGGCTCTGCATCCTCACTCGTGGACGGCTGCCAGGTGGGAGACCCCTGGCCTCCAGCCGAGGAGCCCCCATGAGGCCAGGGCGGGCCGTGGGAGGGGAGGCGGTGCGCCTCTGCTGGGCCAAAGGCCTGCTCCACTCCAGCGGCACCTCTGGCCTCCGGACCACATTTGCCATCGCCCCGCGCCCTGCGAGGGCCCCCCCCTCCTGCCAGAGTTGCCCTGGGAGCCCTCTGCAGACACACTCACCATCGGCGTCTTGTACTTGTGGCTCACCACTTCTTTAATTTCAGAACTACAACCGGACAGGCAAGAGACAAAACAAGAGAGCTCAACACTTCGGAGCAGCGACGCCACGCTCCCCCAGGCGGCGGCGCCCGGCACAGGGTCCCCTTCCCCTCTGGGCCTCACCCAGCCCCTGCGAGCGGTGGGGACACCGGCCCAGACGCCCTGAGGTCCACAGTGGCCCCTGGCTCCATGGCCGCAGCTCGACCGGTGGGGAATGCCCAGCCGAGAGCAGGCTGGGCTCTGTCCTGCTGGCCGCCGCTCCAATCCTGGTCCCTGAGGACCACGGCAGGCACGCCCAGCTTTTGGCCAGAAGAGCAGTTTCCTGGCCTGTGCCTCGCCTTGCTGGGACCCCCGAGCACTCAGCCCCTGCCCAGCCCCACCCTCCGGTCAAGGCAGCAGACCCCTGTGCTCCCAGCCCCGATACGGTGGCTCCTGAGGTGGGATGAAGCAGGGGCGGGACACTAAACCCACCAGACTTGGGAGTTTCCTTCCCTGATGGCAGGAGAGGCCCAGGCCTGCCCGTGTGAGGGAGAGCGTCAGAGGGCCCTGGAGCAGACACACCGAGCAGAAGAGACAGGCGAGGACGGCGCCCAGGGGAAGTGACAGGGAGCGTCAGGCAAGACACACGCAGGTCCACGGCCCGGGGGGCAAGACTGAGACCCCTGGCCCCAGCCCTGCGGGGCTGCCGCGGCCAGAGCAGGAAAGGGGTCCAGCTTCAGCCCCACCCCAGCCCTGAGACCAGGAGTGGGTGGGGCGTCACGCCCCCAGGGGGCCCCTCCTCCTTCTGACCCTGGGAGGGGAGTTTGGGGCCCAGGGTTAACAGGCAGTGAATACACTCGTCCAAGGTAGAACAAGGGGCCCAGGTCCTTCTCCTGAGCCGGAAGACCCCCCTGACCCCGAAACATCTCTCTGGCAGAGGAGAGGAAGGCGTACAGAACCAGTGAGACAGCGCGGGTGGAGGACGTGGGGAAGGAAGAGGGTGGAGGGAAGGTTAGGGAAGGTTGGCGACGGGAGTGGCTGGCCTGGCGATGGGAGCCTGCCCACCCTGGCCGAGGTGGCGGGCAGGGCCTGGGGAGGCAGCGCGGCGAGGTCACTTTACCTGCTGGAGAACGAAGGTTTTCATAGCAGCGATGAGGGGCACAAAAGAATGAAGCACAAACACAGCAAGAACTCAAAGCCCCAGGGTGAGAACCCAGACGCCGCTCAGCCCTGGACGTGGGGGGGAGCCTGGCTCCCGGCTCCCTAGGCCTGCCTGCGCCCCTGTGTGCCTCCCTCCGGCTTGGAGGCTACAGGGACCCTGGTGTGGCCCCGGGTGGTGGGACAAGGCGCTGGGCTGCTAGAGGCTGCTGCGTGAGCACAGCGGAGTGGCGCGGCTGGGCCGCTCTGCCCCCAGGACTTTCTGACTTCTGCCTGGTCCGGCCCAGCCAGCTGGAGGAGCCCCTGAGCACCAACGCCGCTCTGGGCCGGCGTGAAGCCGCTGCTCTGGGGCCTGCTCCCTGGCAGCACCGGCTAGCTTTCCTGCCTCCCTTCTCTCGTCCTCCCTACGCTCCTGCTCCTCCTGACCTCTCTGCAGAGGCGCTTCTTCTCTGTCTCTAGTCCCTCCTCTGGAGCTCCGAGGTTTGAGTTACTGCCATGTGAGTCCAGACCTAAGAGCAAAATAGTGTAATTACCAAATTCCTCCAGGACAAAGACGCCTCGGACTGTATTGCACTTTTTAATGTGATTCAGCTCTATGAAAACCTGCAAGAGAGGGAGGGAGGGAGCGGTAAGGCCCAGAGGCTCCCCCTCTGCCCGAAGAGCCCCCTCTCCCAGCTGCAGCCCCGTGCCCACACCGGAAACCTATGTCCCGAAGGGAGGGCGCCAGAACCCACACACACACAGCTCAAAAGCGCCAAGAAGCGAAGACAGCAGAAAGGGCAGTACCTTCCGCTCCTGGCCGGAGGAGAAAGCATGGGAGAGAAAGGAAGGTGTTAGTTTTAACGGTCAAAGCCAACCCCGAGGCCCCTCTGCCGGCCTGGGCTGCCTGCCCACACCCTCCGCCCAGGGCACGCTGGCAGGACCCGGCGCCCCAGGGCCCCCCGCCCTGGCCCTTCAGCGCTCTACCCCGCCATGGGTCCTCCTCCGGCGCAGAGGGCTGGCATGGGCACAAAGCTCTCCTCACACTGTCCTGGGGGAGGTGGGGGCATCTTCCGTGTGAGACAGGATCCAGGTTCTCCCCGGAATGTGTGGTGCCGGCAGTGACAGCTGCCGCTCGTGAGCGCCTACTGGGAGTCTGCACACACTGTCTGTCTGTCCTTGAGTCTCCAGGGTGGGGCATCCCGCACAGGTGTGGTATCACCACAGATGAGGACACCGAGGGTCAGGAACGTTTTTGTCCAAGGATAACAGCTGACATCTGAGTCTGAGTACATCCTGACTCCAAAGGCCAGGCTTTCCCCACCTCAGCAGAGCCCCACCAGGGGGCCACCGCTTCTTCCACTCCAGCTGACTGCCAGGAGGTGGAAGATGGGCCCCAAGGCCAGGGTCTGACCTCCCCTCTCCACACATCTGTCTCCTGGGGCAAAGCTGTAATCCACAGACCGGCCTGCACACACTGTGTAGCGCTTAGATGGGAGGTCGGTCTGGGGTGGGGGTGGGGGGCGGACCAAGGTGAGGATGGGGGTCATTCACTGAGATGGGTTCTTCAGAAGGTGAGGCTCTGAGGGAGGTCACAACCCTCAAGTGCAGCCCGAAGCCTGGTCCCCAAGAACTGCTGGCGCCTGCGCGGTCCGGAAGACCGCTTAAGTAAGCCCTCTGCGGGTGGACCTTCGGGTCTTGAGTGTACTATTTAAGGCACTACCGTGACCGATAGTAAATGTGCTTCTGCACGTACCCTGCCCCTGCCGGGAAGCTGGGGAGCTGCCCTGAGGGGGTCCTGAAAGAAGAATTAAAATGGAAGCGGGGAGGGAGCCCCCGAGGCAAGGCGTTCACTGCGCACTGGGGTCTGGCTCAGAGCCTCCGGAGGGTGAGGGAAGGCACTTGTGTGAAGAGCCAGGACTGGGAACAGACCTGGGATGACGCAGGGGCCTCAAAAGGAATTAGCTTAAGGAGAGTCCACTGAGAGAAAATGTACTGCTGTGTTAGAAGACCAAGAGGAGAAATGGTCAGCTCCTACGGTGGAACCACAGGGAGAGCAAGATGGATGCTGAAGTGCTCCCCAGTTGGGTCACGGGCCGGCAGGCGGGGGAGTGGGGTCTGCAGAGCAGGGGACGAGTGGGGCGCTCAGAGGAAGGAAGAGAAAAGGAAGGAGGATCACAGGGTGGAAAGGCGAATTCACACACACGCTTCATGCACAAGAGGACCAGCTGGCCTAGACTCAGCGAAACCACAAGCAAAAGCACACCCTGGAGCAAGGGAAGGGCCGGGAGACGCTCCCACTCACACTGAGCTGAGGCTACAGGCGGGGCGCGGGCCCTCTCCCCGCTGCGGCTTCGCGGGGTGGGGGCGGCCAGTGTCACTGCGCCCTCCCCTCGGATCACCCTCTGGCCCAGCTGCTCCCACAAGCCCCGGAGGCCCGGCTCCCATTTGCGGGGGAACCCGGACACTGGACGCCTGCAGCGCTGGGGCTGGAAGCCTCGGGCTACCACTCTAACCCACCTGGTTGTGCATGAACTTGAGGTTGATCCCTTCGAGGGTGACCTGCAGCAAGCCCCCCTCGCCAGTCTTCATGTCCTGCACGGGGAACTCGCCACCCAGTTCCGGCCCTGCGCAAGGGAGGGCGTATCAGCTAATGGAAGGGGCGAGTCCCGAGGCCCGTGACCTCCGCGGGGCTCTCCGGGCAGATGAACACCAAGGAACGTCAATGGAAGGCATGGGCGCGGCCGCCCCTCCTCACCCGGCTTGATGCTCTGCTGGCGGGCGGCGGCGCGCTCCATGCTGTCCTTCACGCAGTAGTACAGCTCCCGACACTGCGGCACAGGGGCGGCCAGCCCGTCAGGCCAGGGCCCCGGGCACGCCGCCCCTCTGTCCCCGAACCCAGGACCTCGGAGGCAGCTTTATGTGGCCCACGCCGCAGCCAGAGGCACGTGGATGAAGGGGGGGGCGCCAGCGCGGTTCCGGAAGGGCCCCTTCCCCGCAGGGAACTCAGCGTGCGGCCCTCATCGCCTGCCCCGCCCGGACGCGCGGCGCTCGCGGGGAGGTACCTTCTTGGTGTAGAACTTGTTGAGCTGGGTCTCGGAGCCGTTTCTGCGCCACAAGCACAGCACCTTGGTCTTGGGGCAGTAGGTCATGTTGATGAGCTTCTCGTACCACCAGCGCTCGTACAGCGTCCCGACGTTACTGCGCAGCACCACGCAGTCGTCACACACCTGCGGGGCGGTCGGCGGCCCTGGTCTCCGGGGTCTCTGCCGCCCCGCCCCGGGGACGGATGCACGCCTGGTGCCAGGAGCGCCCCCCAGGTCTGGGCTCTCACCCAACACTCAGCCTAACCTGGGCGGAGACGCAGACCCTGAACGGCTGGGCACGCGTCCACCGCGAGGGCTGCTGGCAAGAGGAGAGGCCGCTAAGACGAACCGGCGGGCCGGAAGGAGGCTCGCACCTCACCTCCGGGTTGATTGCCTCTCACGCGTCCTGGAGGTAAAGTGCGCGGAGGCCATCTCCCGCCGCTATCTTTCAGTCTTAGCAAGCATCTCTTTAGTGATGGGCACAAAGGCAGGGGACTGAGGCAGACTTAACCCAGGAGGAAGAAAAAGGGAAACAAACACATCTCCTAATCCTGGCTCAACTCCAGTTCTGCATAGATTCTTCTCAAAAAGTAATTACACCAATGACACACAGACATTGCTTAATGCAATAATAATAATAAAAAAAAGTTATCCAGCACAGGATGATATAAATTAAAAGGTGAAGTTCTCCTTCACAGAGTTCCTCTTTCTTGCTCAACGTTCTCCTGCAGGCCAATGAATCTGTCCATCTGCCTTCAGTTAAGGAGGAGGCAGTTCAGCACCATGGCTAAGAACACAGGGCTAAGATCTGATTGCCTGGGTTTAGGGTCCAGCTATCACTTTACTTAGCTGTGTCACCTTAAGCAAGTTAATCCGTGTCTGTATGTCCTCATGTATAAGATGGGGAGAGCATAACTTCATGGAGTTATTGTGAAGATTAAGTTAATGTGCATAAAATTCTCAGAATAAAGCCGGGCACGTAGAAAGTACCCGGGAGTCGGCTGCTATACCAATAATACAACCGAGGTGTAGCCAACAGAATAATAATTCTGACGGCCATACGATGATCCTCAAAGCCTCCTGCATAGGCGACTTGTCTTCCTGAGTCCTGACCATGTTCTGTGTTGATCTCACACTGGCAGCACCTCAAACTCATCCTGCCCAGCTCTGGACTCTGCATCCCTTGGGCACCTCCTCCCTCTAAGCTTCTTGAGTAACTGGCATTTCTGTCCCCCCAGCTGCCTGAGCCAGGAATGAAGGTGTGATGTGAGAGCCCACCATTCCACCCCAAACACCCCAGGACACTCTTCCCTTCCTCTACTCCATTAAGCACTAACTCTTCTTCAGGTCTAAGCGCACAGATCACTTCTGGGCATCACCCACAACACCCAGGCCCTCTGCTGTGTGTCCTCATGACATCTGGCCCCCAGAAACCTCTCATAATGCTCATTATCCTTTATGACACTGGGTGTTTACTTACTTGACTTTCCCAATGGCTTATCAACCCTATAAGGGCAACAGAAACCTTACCTCCCTGATCTACTACTGTAACCCCAAAGCCAGCAAAGCCAGCAGAGTCTGGCTGTAATGCGTGCTCCGTAAAAACGGCGTGAAAGAATAAGGAACACACAAGACTATCGGCTGTAACCTACCTACATAAGACTTTGTTGCGGTTCAAAAGCCCGAGGAAGAAAAGGGCCGAAGCAGCTGCGTGGGAATTTAGAAACTTGAATTCTACTGTGGCTGAACTCTGTTCTTCTCTCCATCTTTCAGATAACCCTTTAAGAACATCATGTAGGGCCTTCCCGGGGGGTAGAGTGGATAAAAAGCTGCCTGCCAATGCAGGGGACACGGGTTCAATCCCTGGTCCAGGAAGATTCCACGTGCCTCAGAGCAACTAAGCCCATGTGCCTGGAGCCTGTGCTCTGCAACAAAGAGAAGCCACTGCCACAAGGAGCCTAAGCCCCACGCGGTGGAGCAGCGCCCGCTCGCTGCAACTAGAGCGAGGCTGTGCACAGAGACAAACACCCAGGGCAGCCAGAAACAAGTGATTCTGGAAAGAACGGAGGGCAAAAGAGACCTAGAAGAACACACAATTTCTAGGCTAGAGACACAAAGGCAGTAACGTGCCATACTCGTCAATGCTGGCGGAGGTGTAAACTGGTACAGTCTTTGGGATGGCGATGTGGCAAAACCTATCAAGACTGTAAATGTATCCAATGGCCACCTGTATCTGTATGGCTGTGCCCCTCTGCTGTCCACCCGAAACTACCACAACGTCGTTAATCGGCTGTACTCCAGTGCAAAGTGAAAAGCTTTTAAAAAGTTGTAGACATATGAAAGCTTGATCTGGAAATGTCTTTTTTTTAAATTAATTTTTGTTGGCGTACAGTCGCTTTACAATGCTGTGTTAGTCTCTGCCGTACAGCAGAGTGAATCATCTGTAGGCATAGCTTGACCCCCTCTTGCTTGGATTTCCTTCCCATTTAGACCACCACAAGCATTGAGTTCCCTGTGTTATACAGTAGGCCCTCATTAGCCATCTATCTTGTACATAGTTTGACCCAGAAATTTCGCACTAAGAATCTATCCTATAGAAATTCTCATGTGACTGTGTGAAGATTTATGTTCAAGGATGACCAGTTAATCCTTGTTAAAAAAAAAAAGTGGGAGGGACTAGTTAAATACATCATGGCACATCCATAGAAAACCTAACGGTTGAGCATCCGTTTAAAAAAGACAGATTTCTATAATACGGAGACACACTGTCGATATATCTGTGATATGTTAAGTGAAAAAAGCCAAATTATATAACAATATTTGTAATCTGGTATCACTTTTAGAAACAGTGGAATAAAATTCCATACAGTAAGCTGTATTCATACAAATATCCTGAAGCAGAGAAGGCAATGGCACCCCACTCCAGTACTCCTGCCTGGAAAATCCCATGGACAGAGGAGCCTGGTGGGCTGCAGTCCATGGGGTTGATAAGAGGCAGACATGACTGAGCGACTTCACTTTCACTTTTCACTTTCATACACTGGAGAAGAAAATGGCAACCCACTCCAGTGTTCTTGCCTGGAGAATCCCAGGGACGGGGGAGCCTGGTGGGCTGCCATCTATGGAGTCGCACAGAGTCAGACACGACTGAAGTGACTTAGCAGCAGCAGCACTCATATAAATACCCATTTTTAAAAAATTCTGAAAGGACTCACACCAAATTCTCTAACAGTGGTTACCTCTGAGACATGGCATTGGCACAAAGTGAAGGAAAATTTTTACTTTTTACTTAATTGACTTCTACATGGTTTGAAATGTTTCCAGCATATACTCTTACTTTTGTAATTAAGATAAAAGACAAATAAAGGTGATTTTTTAAAAGTCTGCAAATTGTCATCCAGCTAATCACGCAGCCACCAACCTATGCAGAGAATGGTTAACTCCGAGCCCAGCACAGTAGCCAGGCGCTGACAGAGTGAGCATGGGGCCCATGCTTTGCAGTACAAGGCGGAGCATCTGTGAGTTGATGGACCCACCCCAAGCTCCACCGCCCTCATCTGAGGCGCCATGTACAGTGGTGAGAGTGGGTCCTACACGTCAGAGACTCCTCTGCAGAAATTTACTCTGCTGCAAGTGTCCGAAGCAGCCCTCAGCTCCAACAGGCACTCAAATTCTATCACTTCACGGGGACATGAAAACAACAGCCTTCCCAGTTACATCGCCATGTAAGTTTCTGCTGCAGAGCAGATGCCCACCTGTGTTTGCTGGATTACCTCTTCAAAAAGCTGTGACTGTGAAAATCAAATTCAACTGAACCAAAAGGCAACAGGGTGTTAGCTAATTTCACTGCTTTATAGAGGAGCTGTACTTGGCCCCTAAAATTACTTAGACAGAATCTTAGAAATAAAAACACAGAAATGAAGAAAACGTGGCCAACTTCCTTCATAATACTGGATTAAGAAAGGATTTTTCTAGCTATGACTTAAAATCCAGAAGCCAGAAAATAAATGACTAATTAATCCAACTATAAATAAAGTTAAAAAAAATTCTGCATGGCAAAAAATACCGTAAGTTAAATCAGAAAGTACTGCAGCGCAGAGGTCAGATTCCCAGGTGTGAACCCTCTGAGCACAAGCAGGGCTGACCATATGAGGCAACCACCTAGTCTTGCTGAAAACACTGAAACCAAAACTGAACAAACCTCCAGACTGAACCACTATTGTGTACAAATACAAGGGATAAAGAAACATGTCACACAACACCAAGGAGAGGCAATCAGCAAAAACCCCTAAAACGTAAGATGGCGCCTCCATAGGGCACACTCTTTCCAACAAAATAAACAGCAACATGGAAGAGAAACTATATGTTAGGAGATACTTTAGAGTCACAGCAGCCAAAAGTATAAACGCATTTTCTCTTTGACCCAGCTGTCCCACTTCTGGGGATTCTTAGATAAAGCTTCCTTTCATGCACGAAATGAAGCAGGCACAGCATCATCCAGAGTCACACTGCTAACAAGATAAAAATCTGGGCGAAAACCAAGGGTGTATATCTACTGACTGGCGAAATAAAGTATGGTCTAGTTACATGGTGGAACACCACACGGCTGTAAAAAGAATGAGAACATGCTTTTTGTACTGATACTGAAGATCTCCAGGATATGTTTAAGGAAAAAAAGAAAAACGTTCAGATCGGCAGATGTGATGTGCTACCTTTATGTCTGTGGTGTTGGAGAAGACTCTTGAGAGTCCCTGGGACTGCAAGGAGATCCAACCAGTCCATCCTAAAGGAGATTAATCCTGAGTGTTTGTTGGAATGACTGATATTGAAGCTGAAACTCCCATACTCTAGCCACCTGATGCGAAGAGCTGACTCATTGGAAAAGACCCTTATGCTGGGAAAGATTGAAGGTGGGAGGAGAAGGAGACGACAGAGGATGAGATGATTGGATGGCATCACCGACGCAATGGACTTGAGTTTGGGTGAACTCTGGGAGTTGGTGATGGACAGGGAGGCCTGGCGTGCTGCGGTCCATGTGGTCGCAAAGAATCGGACATGACTGAGCGACTGAACTGAACTGAACCTTTATGTAAAAGAGTAGGAAAATAAGAATTTGTGTTTACATTTTATTGTGTTTGCACAGAAAACCACTGAGGGACATAAAGTGGTTATAAATAAAAGTGGCTGCCTACGAGAGAAAGGGGTGAGGTGGTTGGAAAACGGAGTGGAAGGGGATAAGAGTGAGACAAGACTTGCCAGTGTATACCATTTCATGTTGTTCTGACTTATGGACAATGCGACTGTATCACCTACTCTATATAAAAAATAAGACAGGGAATCATCTATTACATTAACTTATTTGCAAAAGAGCCTGACAATTAATCCATCTAGTCAAAGCTATGGTTTTTCCTGTGGTCATGTATGGATGTGAGAGTTGGACTATAAAGAAAGCTGAGTGCCAAAGAATTGATGCTTTTGAACTGTGGTGTTGGAGAAGACTCTTGAGAGTCCCTTGGACTGCAAGGAGATCCGACCAGTCCATTCTAAAGGAGATCAGTCCTGGGTGTTCATTGGAAGGACTGATGCTGAAGCTGAAACTCCAATACTTTGGCCACATTTTTCCTGTGGTCATGTATGGATGTGAGAGTTGGACTATAAAGAAAGCTGAGTGCCAAAGAATTGATGCTTTTGAACTGTGGTGTTGGAGAAGACTCTTGAGAGTCCCTTGGACTGCAAGGAGATCCGACCAGTCCATTCTAAAGGAGATCAGTCCTGGGTGTTCATTGGAAGGACTGATGCTGAAACTGAAACTCCAATACTTTGGCCACTTCATGTGAAGAGTTGACTCATTGGAAAAGACCCTGATGCTGGGAAAGATTGAAGGTGGGCGGAGAAGGGGACGACAGAGTATGAGATGGTTGGATGGCATCACTGACTCAATGGACATGGGTTTAACTCCAGGAGTTGGTGAAGGACAGGGAGGTTTGGCATGCTGCAGTTCATGGGGTCGAAGAGAGTCGGACACAACTGAGTGACTGAACTGAACTGAAAATTAATGATAATGGACCATGAAAATGAATGAGATAAGTGGGGGAAAATATTCTGGCATCCGTTCCAGGAGTTTCTTGTGACTTTCAAATGACTGTCAAATGTTCCTCTGGGCATGAACCAGCAGCACCTACCTCCATGAAAAAGATATCTCCATTCGTGTCTGTCCCTGCATGAACCACGAACGTCTGCTTCTTCATGTGCCGGCTGCCACTGGACCGGATGGAAAGATCTCGTCCATTCTGAGGAAAGAGAGATCCTTTAGCGACGTCCAAGCTTCCCTCTCACAGAGCAGTCTGGGCCCAGATCCCACAATCAGCAATTCAATTCCTCGGGCTCCTCAGAGAAGCGCCATCTGCTGGCCACTGGCCACCAGGGACACGTTCACAAACTTCTTGGTCTCAGGATTCTTCTAACGTTACTGATGACCCTCAAGAGCTTATGTTTTTGTGAGTTAAATTTATAGATATTTACCATATTAGAAATTATCACTGACAAAAGTCTCAAGTTTTTATTAATTCATTTCAAATGTTAGTTGCGCGTCGTGTCCAACTCTTCGTGACCCGCACAGACTGCACAGGCTGCCAGGCTCCTGTGTCCGTGGAATTCTCCAGGCAAGAATACTGCAGTGGGTAGGCGTTCCCTTCTCCAGGGGATCTGCCCCAACCCCAGGGATTGAACCTGGGTCTCTCACATTGCAGGCAGATTCTTTACCTGAGCCACCAGGGAAACCCAATTCATTTTAAAGGAATTAGTGATTCATTAATAAGGCGGTGCAAATGGTAAAGAATACGCCTGCCAATGCAGGAGACACAAGGGATGAGGGTTTGATCCCTGGGTTGGGAAGATCCTCTGGAGGAGGAAACAGCAATCCACCCCAGTATTCTTGCCTAGGAAATCCCATGGACAGAGGCCTGGGCTACTGTCCATGGGGTCGTAAAGAGCTGGACACGACTTAGTGACTAGGTACAAGAGTACTATAATAAACCCACTGCATGGTAATATACATAACATATACTTTTCAAATAACTATATCTCTCAGAACAACCAAAAAAAAGTGAAGAGCAGCATTATTCTGCATTTTTGCAAGATTAATGTTTTAAAAAATAGTTGCATTCTCATATCTGCTTCTACATTTAATCCACTGTGACATATTGCTTCGGCAGAGGTATATTAAAGACAGTCTGACTTCAAAGATATGTATCTGGAAAAGGGAGGAGTATTCCACCAGGCTTTCCATATATATATGTATATTCTTCTCTGATGCTATGCCAGAACCTCAAGTAGTTTCTTAGTTGCAATGTGGGATCTGAAAACACATCAGTGAACACTTTGTACTTTGTTACAGTATGATCCATTTGTTTGCTTTACACTTGGAGTTACACTTGGAGGGGTTCGTTGAATTTTCAACACCACATATTGAGCATCTAGAAAATACTGGTTTTTCAAGTTATGAAGCTCGCTCAAGTGTTGACACATTTCATGACATAATATCAAACAATGGCATTCATTAATTTCATCAATTCATTATTTCATCAAATTTATCATTCATCAATTCACCAATCTCACTAGAAAAGCCTTTAAATATTGGGAAGCTTCGAGCACAAAAAGTCTGCTGAATACCCAACTCCAAACAATGATAGCCATTCTTTCAAGAGAAAATGATGTCCCAAAATCAAAGCTGCAAGTTCACCATGCAACTAAAATTGTCACAAACTGCTTTTCCTCGAAACGATCACTGCATTTTGGTTTGCAGCAGAAATGTTCTATGTGTATTTCTCATTTTGCCACATAGAATATTAAGAAGATGTATCATCAAAAATCAGATTTAAGAAAACTGATGATTTTAACTGCTTCATCGAGGATACTCTCAAGTAAACTGGCTTTCCACTTCTTCTTAACCGAGAGAGTACAGAGGTGGGGCTGCCAGCATGCCTTGGTGCCACTGTCTACACTGCATTAAGGCACCAGCAGTTTTTACCCACTGCTGCTTCTGAACCATTAGTGTGCATGTCAACCCAGTGAAAAAGGCAAAGAGCTTCTGAACCATTAGTGTGCATGTCAACCCAGTGAAAAAGGCAAAGAGCATCTCAGTATTGTCAAGAAAACAGTATTCGCCTTGTGGATCCACAGTGGTCCACAGACCACACAGACGCTGAAAAGGCTGCACTGGGAGGTTTCAGTGCAGAGATTCCTATCACAGAACAGAAGGGCAAACACCTCATCTAGAGGCCAAGCCCTATGTTCCAAACTAGGAATTCTGAAAATATCTGAGCCAAGAAATGACCTACAGGGAAGCCTCTCCGCGAGGCCTTGGGGCCCGCGCCTAGGCAGCTGACTAGTGTGATGGAAGGAGCCTGAAGAATGGCTGAGACGTGCTCACCAGGTTGGCCAGCTGGTCAAGGACTTCATTGATCTGCTGACTGTACACAAGCCCAATATGGGACTTTCCCATCAGGCGCCTCACCTTCTTCCGGATGTCATTCTTATTCACCTGGAAAGCCAAAACAGAACCGCAGTAACCAAGAGTGGCTGCAGGGTATTCTCTCCACTGGATCAGCTCATGTTTCCACATTAAGAGATGCCGAGAGAACAGGTGGAGCGAAAACCCAGGAACTCGTTCTCAAAACGGCTCTCTTCTACCCGCCAGGCCCTTTCAGAACAGCACTCTTCTACTTGGGAACACAGTTCTCTCCCGCGGCTATAAAAACCAAATGTAGCTAAGTCAAACTAGAATCTGCCATTCACCGCTTTTCCAATGGGTAGTGCTTTTACATCTACGGGAAAGTCTCTGTGATGAAGGACTAGTGCTGAAAAGTAAATTCTGAGCTTCCTTTCTAAGGTTTCAGAATCTACTACTTGAAAAAAAAATTCTTTTTCCACTGAATCCTCTGGGGAGTTCGACAGGCATCTAAAAATATTCAGCAAAGGAAGCCAGTTTAAAATTCAAAAGAAACAGCAAGCCATCATCCATCACCTTTATAGCACTCCCCAGCTGCAGAGCAGCCTGGCCGTGTCAGAGAAGGGGATAGATGAGCTGCAGCGAGGCCTCAGACCTCCAGGGAGGAAGAGGGCCCTAGCGGGATGCCCTGACTCTTCCCGACTGCCCCGGGTCAGGCAACAGGAACAAGCCTTGTCCTCAGCACTGGCAGTAGCTGGGCGGAAGCAAGACTGGCCCTACCCTCATCAGCAGCATGTGCGAGATGAGGTTGTGCAAGAGTGTGGCCAGCAGGCGGTCTTCATCGTCCTCCAGGCGCTTCCGGTCGTGCTCTCCCAGGGACAGATACCTGAACGGGAGACCAGGACACGTCAGCCCTCAGGTGGGAGGATGCAGAATTAACGGGAAAGGGGCCAAATTTGCCTTTTCCAAGGGTTGCTAAACCTCACACCTGTCTATCATTTCCTGGGGACCCTGGTCCATGCCCATTCCTTCTCTCTCCAACATCACAGCATCTAAGAAGGCGTCTTCCCAGAACTGCATCTGGTCCCATAAAGTAGAACGCTCTTTGCCTGTGTGGAAGAGAGGGTTTCTTAGGGGCTTATGTAACATAAAGAAGGTGGCTGCCAAACTAAGATAAAGAATAAATTCCAGCAAGGAAGGGAGTCCTTACAAATTCCAGAGCAAAAGAAACACCAGACTCGCCACCCCAGATCCAGCCTTCCAGCCCCCAGCCCCCAGCTGCCTCCGAGAGAGGCCCAGTCCCTCCCAAGGAGGAGGGATGAACAACACACACAGAAAGGTGGTTACTTATAGAAAAGGTCTCCATAGCAGCGTCCTCTAACTGGTCCCACATCGATCCTTTGTCCCTTCCTGCCAGTTTGTGAGCAGGAAGGGCCATGGTAGCAAGAAAGTAAAAGAAGACAGAAAGATAGAGGCTGTCGATTAATACCGGACTTCAGTCTCTCCTAGCGTTCTCCCCCTGCCTTCCTCTCTCAGACCCAGACAGTCGCCGGCTTCAGACACAGAAAGGCCCTCTCACATCCGCACTGACGTCAGCCAGCGGCCACGCAGCTGCTCGTCCGGCGCCTCCCTCTTCCCTGGCCGAGGCCTGCTTCCTTCCTGCGCGAGAGGCCTTCTCTGTCTGTCTCTCACCTAGGAGTCCCTCGTAGAGGTAGACACGCTGGCTGACATCCTCAGAAGAGCGAACTGGGCTGCCCACCAGCTTCTCCTTTACACTTGGCTTCAAGCTATGGGCTTTACCCTAGAGAGAGGAGATAGCAGGTCAGCTGCCGCGGCACCAAGGGGCAGGGGCAAAGGGAACCGAGCAGCTTACGAAAGAGGCTCACACACCGGCCACCATCATTAGCCACGTGTGTTCCAGTAGCCCTGCCTTTGCCACTCTGCTCACTTCAAACAGAAGTCTATCTGGGACTTCCCTGGTGGTCCAGTGGCTAAGAATCCACCTGCCAATGCAGGAGACACGGGTTTGATCTCTGATCTGGGAAGAATCCACATGCCACGGGGCAGCTAAGCCCGTGCTCCCTAAAGCCCATGCACCGCAACGAGAGAAAAAGCCTTCACTCGGCAAAGACCCAGCACAGCCAAAAATAAAGAAACGAAAAAATTTTAAAAAAGAAGTCAATCTGATAATACTGCTTTTGGTTACTGCCTCCCGAAACATGCAACTGACCTTTCATTTTTACTTATTTTTACCTCCTTTCGTTTCTATAAGACTCTTTGCTCTTAAAATTAGACAAATTCTCTGTAGCAGCGTGACACAGTGAAAAGAACACTGGGTTTAAACTGAGAATGACCAAGAATCAGATCCCTGCCTCTTACTAACTGAGTGATCTTTGGCACAAAACTTATTCGCTTCTCAGACTCGTTTTCGTCATCTGTAAAAGGAAGGTTATAATGCCCACTCAACAGGACTATTCCAGGGCTTAAATGAGAAGACATAGATCATTCACAGTGCCTGGCACGCGTGTGTGTGCTAAGCTGCTCCAGTGGCGTCCGCTCCTTGCGCCCCCGTGGGCTGCAGCGCGCCAGGCCCCTCCGCCCATGGGGTCTGCAGGCAAGAGCGCTGGGGCAGGTGCCCCGCCTCCTCCAGGGCACTCCTCCCGACCCCCGCGCCTCTCAGGCCTCCTGCACCGACAGGCAGGTTCTTGACCCCTGGCACGTGGCTGGCGTTTGACAGATGTTAGTGTTTTCTCTATTACCATCTCTTAGAAATATCTTCCCACATAAAAACACCACTTTATCTGCCCCTTCCACCACATTAGGCTTTCTGTTCATTCGGGAAAGATTTTCAGCTGGGGAAGGGGTAGCTCTCACACCCATTTCACAACACATGAGGCAGCATAAGCAGAGAAGCCACCAACCAGAGGGTCCTGGGCAGTAAACACCTAATGAGTGTGTGCAAACGCCAGCTGCCTGGTTCACAGCCCAAGACTTCGTTCAGGGAACCACTTAATATAATGCTATCTCTTGCCAAAGCAGCCTATTTTTTTTGAGCCAAGAAATTTAGGTAACTGCTCTCAGCAACTCAACTGCAGGAAGTGCCCTTACCCAGAAACACAGGACAAGTAAGAATCTGTCCTGGGAAGGTGCCAGGAAGGGGAGCCCACAGCTGAGTGGCTTCTTGCAAGACAGCTACGGCACAGCATGTACCTCAGCTTCCAGAACAGAAGCAGGTGAAGATTTAAGATGCTCTTAATTAAAAGGGTCTGTTTAGACTCAGGGCGAGTTACAGCCCATGAATTTGAACGGCTCTGCCGATTCAATCCTACCTCCACCCCCGCTCTGGGATGCCACTGGCTCTGTCGGAAGCAGGGCTGCACAGGGCCCTGGGGTGGGAGTGGCCGTCAGGGCTGCCCGCTGCATCTCATTTAAACTTGCTCTCCCATTCTCCCCACAGACCAAAGACGAGGGCCTCTGGGCTCAGGCGGAAAACACACATCCTCAGCTCTGCCTAACCCAGTGGCGAGAGTGGCAGGGCCCTTAACGCTGCCTGGGGATGCTTGTATACACTGTAGGGAGCATGTCTACAGACAGGGCTAAAAAGAGCTCATTTAATTCCTACTGATCCCTGGCTTATTGTATAACCTAGGGCAAGAGCTTTTTTTCCCCCTACGGCTTTGTTTCCCTCACCTATTAGAAGAGATCAGTCATAGCAACATACCGAACTGCAAACTTCTTGAGAAGGGGAATCATGCCTTGTCACCCCTGATTCTTTCTTACAGAATCTGGCCTTTAGTCAATCACTTAATAGACCTTTATTCACAAAGGAAAGCTTCGAATAACTGTTAGGAATGCACTCAAATGAAATGCTATTTTAAGGTGCTACGTAAACAAAGCAGTGACCAGCACAAAAACAGGCTGGCTGGGACACACTGAGAGCTGCAGCTGCCCCGCCGTGGCCACAGAGGCGTCACTCTGTTTATCACTGTTTATTCTACGCACAGGGGTTACTGCCACAGAGGAGTCGAAGCCCTCACGTGACTGGGCAGGGAGCCTAACTCATCAATGATTCAGGAGAAGGCTCTGAACGTCCCAGAGCATGGCGTCGGATGACTCCGCAAAGAGCTAATTTAAGAAACATTTTCCTGAGGGTCAGATATACGAAGGGTATCCATGCCTGCCTTCCCTTTTGCCTCCTAACTGCCTCCTAAGTTTCAACCTTTTCTAACCTAGCCCCATCCTGTTGAGCTTACAAAGATGGCACTGGTGGCAGAGTTGGTCTCGATCTCACTGTCAGACAAGGTGCCTCGAGAGCCTGCCAAGTGGGCGCTGCCCTCGCCACCTGGGCCATCGCCCGCACTGCTGCTGAGGTCGCTGTCTGCCCCCAGGGTCTCTCCGGAGCTGTTGCTCACCTGCAGAGGAAGAAAGGCGGTAAGGGGCCTCCCCAAGGGGTGCGTCCCAGAGACGCAAAGCCTCTTAGAGCCTTCTGCTGCCATGAAAAAAAAAAAAAAAAGACCCAGCCTCAAAGGCGTGTTAAGACAGCCTCCGGAAGTACCTTCTTTACAAGATGAGGAGACACCCTGGGTGAAATCTCAGGCTTGAGCCCACGGACAAGGACCTACGACAGGCACACGCCTCCACCAAGAGAACCCAGCTGACCTGAGAGTAAGACCAGCCTCCACAGGAGAGCGGAAACCCCTTCCAAAGGGGACCCACACCCTGCCCACCAAGGTGCCAGCGTGGTGTTCCCCTACCACGGTGCTAACTTCAGAGTCCTGACTTGAGCTTCGGATCATCACGGCGGGACTCACACCGACGACAGAGTCTGGATCGGTCCTCTGAAACGAGACATGCGGGCTCAGACACAGCAGGGAGGAGATCCATCCACGCTCTGCTTCCCTAAGAAACACTGTGCCTCCTTCCTCCTCCCATGCCCACGCTTCTATTGTCATCCCTGGATAGGTCGTGAGAAATCAGCCCTTTTTCCCGAATATAAAATACGTAGGACTTACAGAATAAGAAAAACAACAAATGGAAAACAAATACGTGTTTGCTACAGAAAATACATGAAAGAAATAAGGAAATTTTTTTAAAAAGTCATAAACTTACCACCCATATTAATCACTGTTATTAAATCTTAGCATACTTCCTTTCAGTCTTCTCAATGTATATTTTAAAAGTAAAATCTGACTCACACTGTATGTAGCTTCGTAAACACTTTCCCATGTCAGTAAATTTTTTAAATTACAGTCATTAATGGATACTAATATTGCATTACATGGATGCTGCTGCTGCTGCGTTGCTTCAGTCGTGTCCGACTCTGTGCGACCCCACAGACGGCAGCCCACCAAGCTCCTCTGTCCCTGGGATTCCCCAGGCAAGAATATTGGAGTGGGTTGCCATTTCCTTCTCCAATGCATGCATGCATGCAAAGTCGCTTCAGTCGTGTCCGACTGTGCGACCCCATAGACAGCAGCCCACCAGGCTCCCCTGTCCACAGGATTCTCTAGGCAAGAACACTGGAGCGGGTTGCCATTTCCTTCTCCATTACATGGATAGATTACACTTATTTCACCATTCCTCTGCAACTGGATATTCATGATGTTTCAAGGCTGTCTTTTTGATTTGGTCTTAAAGTGTCCTGAGATAGCAAACTGTTAACGCTCACGATTCTGAACAAGGTTGTCACAAACCTGGGAACCGGATGTCAGGCTCACACCACTGTCTGCGCTGACCTGGGACTTTTTCTCGTCGGTCTCAGGCCCTGAAGAGGGGAAGACTTGCGTTACTCGGTACACAGGCTAGGGGCAGGCTGGCCAAGGGAGTGGGACAGAGGCAGGGCCTGGCCCAGACCTGCTCCGCGTGTCCCAGTCACCTTTCCAGGGACTGCCACTCACTCGGGCCCCGCTGGAAGAAGAAGTCCCCAGACGCCGTAAGAACCAGGTGGGGAAAAATCAGACCTGGTCTCAAGGGGCTCTGCAGCCACCTTCTTAGCTAGAGAAGACTCTGACCACGTCATCCTAAGGAGGAAAAGTTACACAAACCAACCACGCTGCACTGCGCTCCGGGTCAGCGCTCCACCGGGGCCTGAGGGCCTCTAAGGGTCCCCCGGTCCCTGTGCTTTCCCACAAATGTGTCTGAAGGCACCAGAGTAGGAGGGGCCCAGGGAGGTTCAAGAACACCAGCTGTTTCAGTGGACACTGCCCAACGCCCCCACAGCTTCCACATTCAGGGTTAGAAGGCACCCCTGTCTTTCCCGCCCATCCACAATGGTATGGCAGAAGGACAGAATGACAGAAAGCGAGAAAGCGTGCCTAGGCAAGCCACCAGAGAGTCGGGAAGCTGCAGACTCAACACGGAGGGACAGCAACCATCTCTGCCAACTGTGCCCACAGGCCTTCCAGTGGGTGTGGGGGACTCAGCCAATGAGGGGGCGCTGAAGTAGGCAAACGTTCTCCCCACCAGCTCTGGGGCGACAGAAACCCAGCTCTGGGGGCCTTTGTGCAGCGGATGCCCTGATCACTGCCTGGTTTACCGCAAGGGAAATGGCCAGAAGCAGCCTACGAGCACGGACCTAGGAGCCACACACCACCTACCTGCTCTCGTTCCAAAACCCCCCAAGAGCAAATTTGGGGTGGGGCTGACCCACGGGGCCTGCCCCGACTGGGCCTGGGGAGTTGGCAGGTATGGGAGGCTTGGGGGCGGGAAGGGGCATTTGTTCCTTACTCTGTTTTTCCAAAGCTTTTTGCTTTTTCACTTCCTGGTGCTTGTTCCACAATTCTACCCCAGATGCAATGTGAGCAGGAGAGAAAGACAGAGAGAGTCAGAGGCTGGTCAGACAGATGAAATGGAAACCCCACCCACCCAAGCTGCTTCTGCCTCGGGCACAGGACTACAAATCCAGAGATCAAGAGAGAGCCTCACTGAGGGGAGGGGCAGGGGGTGAAACGTCAAGAGATCTAATGCCTTCCCCCTGCCGCCCAGCTCGAGAACTCAATTCCTTTCCGCGTCTCAAGGCGTCAGTGAAAACCCTGCGGAAGGTCAGAGCCAGAGAAGCCTTTGATCAAGCTCCTTCATTCTGGTGCGAGGAGACTGATCCCGAAGAGGCTGAAACACTTGCTCAAGATCACGTAACCCTGGACCAGGGAGAGCTTCCACCACACCGAGCTCGCTCTGCCTAATGAGCCGGGGAACAGCAAACTTCAAGGGTTCCAGATCAGACAGAGGATCACCTCGTGCAGCCACAGGGCCCCAGAAGCATCAGCACAGATCTGGGTGCTCCTCTGGGCTGGACAGAGGCCACCTGAGCAGGCAGCTAGCATCCTTCCCTGTTGCTACGAAAAAACCTGCTTACCCTCAGAATCAGTGCCTGCCCTGCCAAAAGACCATCTTAGCCAGTAGAGGTGGCAGAGAACCCTAAACGGTCAAGAAGAGCATCTTAGAGCGCACAGTCATCACAGCAATTCTTTTCTTGAAAGAACTTTAAAGTCTGCTCGGTCCCACTCCTCGCTTCCCAGGTGAGGAGATACAGACCCTGAAGAGACACGATCTCTCCAAAGTCATTTTCTTTGCTGGGGGCCAGATCTCCAGACTTGGGGGTCAACACAGTTTCTAGAGCGTCACAACAGGGAGGAGACAGGCATGGCTGGCAGCCTCCAGGAAAGTGCTTTGCCAGCTAGAGAAGGCCATTGGCTCATGGAAGTGGCAAAAACACGCTCCAGTTAGAAGCATGTTCCCCAGGGATCTAGAACCAGAAAAAGAGGGAGATACGATCTAGATGACTCCAGGTCAGGTGGGGAGTGAGTCAGACAGACGCCCCAAGAGCTCACCAAGGCACTGTCCCAGTGGGAATGGAGAAACACCACATGTAAGCGAGCTCTACTACCAAGTCCAGCGAGGAAGAGCTGACTCAGAACTCTGGACCTCAAGGTCCAGAACCCAGGGAGAGGGGGTGGCCAGACATGCCCCAGAGGAGCAAGTCCGAAGGCAGTGTGATGCCTGGGTTGGGGGGGAAGCTGGCTGTAGAGACCCAGACCATCACAGTGTTACAGCCCAGAGATGCATCCGTAAACTGCCTTACAGCTTCCAGGAACTCTCCACTATGTGAAGCAATCTCAGTGTAAATAAGAGAGGGAGGGACGGGGAGTGCAGCTCAGACTCCAGCAGTAAGCTCCACCGGGTCCCTGAGCAAAACTTCCAGCGTAAATAAGAGAGGGAGGGACGGGGAGCCCAGCTCAGACTCCGGCAGTAAGCGCCACCGGGAACTTGAGCAAAACTTCCAGCGTAAATAAGAGAGGGAGGGATGGGGAGCCCAGCTCAGACTCCGGCAGTAAGCTCCACTGGGCCCCTGAGCAAAACTTCCAGCGTAAATAAGAGAGGGAGGGATGGGGAGCCCAGCTCAGACTCCGGCAGTAAGCGCCACTGGGAACTTGAGCAAAACTTCCAGCGTAAATAAGAGAGGGAGGGATGGGGAGCCCAGCTCAGACTCCGGCAGTAAGCGCCACTGGGAACTTGAGCAAAACTTCCAGCGTAAATAAGAGAGGGAGGGATGGGGAGCCCAGCTCAGACTCCGGCAGTAAGCGCCACTGGGAACTTGAGCAAAACTTCCAGCGTAAATAAGAGAGGGAGGGATGGGGAGCCCAGCTCAGACTCCGGCAGTAAGCGCCACTGGGAACTTGAGCAAAACTTCCAGCGTAAATAAGAGAGGGAGGGATGGGGAGCCCAGCTCAGACTCCGGCAGTAAGCGCCACTGGGAACTTGAGCAAAACTTCCAGCGTAAATAAGAGAGGGAGGGATGGGGAGCCCAGCTCAGACTCCGGCAGTAAGCGCCACTGGGAACTTGAGCAAAACTTCCAGCGTAAATAAGAGAGGGAGGGATGGGGAGCCCAGCTCAGACTCCGGCAGTAAGCGCCACTGGGAACTTGAGCAAAACTTCCAGCGTAAATAAGAGAGGGAGGGATGGGGAGCCCAGCTCAGACTCCGGCAGTAAGCGCCACTGGGAACTTGAGCAAAACTTCCAGCGTAAATAAGAGAGGGAGGGATGGGGAGCCCAGCTCAGACTCCGGCAGTAAGCGCCACTGGGAACTTGAGCAAAACTTCCAGTGTAAATAAGAGAGGGGGGGATGGGGAGCCCAGCTCAGACTCCGGCAGTAAGTGCCACTGGGAACTTGAGCAAAACTTCCACTCTTCCCTTAAGGCTCAGGTGATGGTGCGTGTAAACGGATCATAAGGGATAGAGAAGTAAAGAGACACGGCTAGAAATGGACACAAGTCTGTCTCCCTGCCTGGAAAGCAAAGCGTGGGGAAGAGAGAGGCGGGATTCTGGATGAATTGAAAGGAGGCAGGGACACTGAAGAAGCCAGAACTCCTCTAGCACACTCAACACGTGATACACACCAACAGACGCCACAAAGTTCTCTTCCTTTAGACTCCGGGTGTCCAGTTCCTTGGGACTCCTTCCTGGGGCACTTGGTGCCCGAGGTCCCAGTGAGGGGACCCTCAGCTGGGCCATGGCCTTTGGGTCCCCCCGCCCAGCCAGGCCAGGGTCCTTGCCGACTGGTGTACTGACGCTCTCTGTGGGACTTCTCTTCCGCTTGTCTGGTTCTGAGGAAAAGATGAAACACACAAAGAGATCAAAGGAGACGGAGAGGACTTCCCTGGCAGCCCAGTGGCTAAGACCCCGAGCCCCCCATGCTGGGGGCTCACGCTCCATCCCTGGTCAGGGAACAAGATTCCACGTGCTGCAACGGAGAGTTTGCATGCCGTAACTAAAGGGCCCACTTGCTGCAACTAAGACCATCCTTGCACAGCCAAATAAGTAAATAAGTGTTTCTTCAAAAAAGAGAGAGTCCAGGTGTGGAATGAGGTGGGAGAAGCGAGGACAGAGGAGAAGGCAGCAGGGAAGAAGTGCAGAGGAAGAAAAGTGGGCCTCATCCTCTCCCACGACAGAACATCTGCCCATAAAAACACGTGCTAGAAAAGAAAAGCCCAGAGCCTCAGGGAGCAGCCTGGCGCTGGGGGTCTCGCCAAGGGGCCGATCCCTTCTCTCGGGACAGCAGGGAGCCCTGCTGGCCCCACCCCTACCTTTACTGTAATAGTGGGTCTGGGCGATCTCCAGAAGCCCGAAGATGCTGGCCATGCCACCCAGCCGGCGTGGGCGAAGGACTGCTCCAGGCTGAGGACCGTGCACTTGAGCAGGTCCAGCATGCCCTTGTACACCTTCCGGCTGATCTCCTGCAACGACAGCCGGGGGCCGAGAGTGGGCGCCGCTCTCTCCAGCATGGTGTGCCCACCCCTTCTGCCCAGGCGACCCCCGGCCCGGCCCTGACCACATCGGGGACGATGTCTTGCCGGGCCTCGTCCTCAGACTGCACCGCACGGTTCAGCTTGCTCAGGACGAAGACGCGCAGCTGTTCGCTCTCCAGCAGCCGCCGCACCTTCTTCATGTTGAGCCAGCCGACACCCTGGCCGTCCAGCACGCTGTGCACCACCTCCTTCAGGAACTGCTGGTTCTCACTGCGGGTGGGGGGGGGGGTCCACACACCACTTTTGGGGTCAGCGGCTCCTTGGCAGAGCATCCCCCACTTTCACCAGGCTAGATGTCTGCTACCGGAGGACAAAAACTCGAAGCCACTTTCCAAAGCACCATGTCCCCTCCAGACGGCTGGGTGTGCCCAAGGACCCAGTACTGGACCCCCTCCTCCACACCACCAGCAACAGCTGCCTCATGGGGGCCGAGTCAGAGTAGGGAGGGGTTTCACCTCTCTTTCTCTCTTCAGCACACCTCAGGTTTGGTACAGGAATCGCTACCTCCCATCTGAGAACATTTCAAACGGCTCTGGGGACTGCTGAGGCGTGCCCAACGCAAGGGGCCCAGGTTTGATCCCTGCTCAGGGAACTAGATCCCATAATCTGCTACTGGGAGTCTGCATGCCACAACTAAGGATCCCACATGACAATGAAGATCAAAGGTCCCGAGTGCTACAACTAAGCCCAGCGCAGCCAAATAAATAAGTCAATATTTACACAAAAACCAAACAGCGCTGCCCTTCATTACCTAGAGTTGCTGGCTCGGCCCTGGGGTGACGGAGGCTCTCTTTTCACGGTCGGGCTGTGTTTAATGACCGACGACTTCTGGTCCACTAAGGCCCGCCTGTTTCCTGCAGTTTGAAGGCAGGAGGAGATGGCGTCACTCCTGGGGTCCAGGAGCAAGGCTCAGTGCAGCCCCTGGGCGGCCACACTCCGCACCCATTCCCTGGAGGGCTGGGTGCGGGCGGCCCCGGGGTGTCAGGCACACACAGGTGGAGACCAGCCGCATGGAGGAGGTGGGGATGGAGACTCAGGCCGCTCCACATGCACCAGCAGCACGCCCCACGGGCAAGCATGGGGGGCGGGGCAAGGGGGGCCGCTCGCGGTGAGGCCGCTTGAGGCCACTTGCTCCGGGAGGAGGATGGCCCTCAGGCAGGCACAGGAGATGCTAGGAGAAAAGAGATCATGCAGCGCTCACGGGCAAGACCCACCTTCACCACTCCCGGGGCCGGCTTCAGTAACAATCTCCATTAGAGTATTTAGCCCAAATACTGGGACACAAAATACACAATTAGTAGCTGCAGCATGACACCACCCCCCTGCACCCCACGGTGGAGCGGCCACTCAGGCCGTCTGAGCATCCTCCCGAAGCTTAGTGCCTGTGCTTCGTTCTCGGGCACCTCCAGAGGCTGGAAGCCAGGTGGCCAAGGGGGCAAGCCCAGGCTCTGGCAAAGACTGTCCTTAAGACTATGGCCTCTCCGAGCCAGAGGCAGGGGAGTGACACCAGGAGCCCTTAGGTACTCAACGGACGCATGCATATGAGACAGCTGTTTCATGAAACATCCAGCGCGGGGCTGTGGGGGGGTCCAGAGGGCCCACAGGGAGGCAGAGGGAAGCGCCCGGATGGCGTCAAGGGGAGGGGGCGGGGCTGAGGATGGGAGCGGGTGGGAGGGGCCAGTGCAGCGGATGGAGTGAAGCGCCTGCATGCAGTGGAGCGTGGCGACGCCTGTCCCCTGCAGCTGCTCAAACAGAGCCAGCGACACTGCCGCCTTTCCATCCCTAACCTGGCGCCTGGGCCGACCGGCCCTGCAGGCCTGGTGAGCTCCCCACACGCACCACTAGCCGCGATGTCCTTCTGCTCATCTATCCTACACTCCCATCCCCACCAAAGAACGTTCCTGAGATCCCTAACATTTACTACTTGGTGGGGAGACAGGCCGGTTAAAAAAATACACGAAACTGCTGCTCATTTGGCTTTCTTCGATTAAATATTTCAGCACAAACTCCAAAGGAAACAAACAAAAGTCAGAGTAAGTTCCAAAGAGCCCATCAAACCGTCAGAGATCACAAACGAAAATCCAGTGAGGTCTTACTTGCCCCTCGATGCCAACCAGTGCCACACTCACGGGGCCCTGAGCTGACAGGAAGCCAGAGCAAGAGGCGTCTTGACTCTGTGGGCACTGCCAGTCTTTTCACAACCATCCCCTGGTGGGCCAGCTCCTCGGGGTGGAGTCTGGCCTGGCCACACAGTAGGAGCCTGGCAGAAGACCGGGGGCAGCCAAGGAGCCCTATGTGGATTACGTGTCCCTGACAAAGGCTGCCCCCAGAAGCAGCAGTAACCCCTCAGTCGCCGTTGTCCTAAATGACACAACAGGGCCTTCTCTCTAGCTACAAAAGACAGTTCCACCTGAAACCCAGCGGAGAACGCATACGGTGTGCAGAGAGAGCCGTGAGAAGCGTTAGATGAGGCAACAGCCGGGCCAGATCATTCACCATACGCCGGGGTCCTGACAAGCACCCGCGGGCCTGAAACATTTCCAGGGGGACCTCGGCTTGGCAGAAGGAGGGCGGTAGTCACCTTTCAGACTGGGGAAGGGTGTGCTCTTCTCTCGGGCTCCTTTGGTGGGCAGCGTGAGGTTTGAAAGGCTGAAGCTGGTGCTGTGGTTCCGATACAGGCTGCCTGTCCAGGGGGCGGGCGAGAGCCATGCGTCAGGGGGGTGAAGCGTCAGAGCACTCCCCTCCAGGGGCTGGAGCACCACCTCCCCCCTCCTCCTCTTCAGATGTGATCCCAGAGCCCCTCACCTAAGCTTAGAAAGGACCACAGCTAATTTAGGACAAACAAAAGCGCTACTGGCAGGAACGCTCAGAACCCCCGGGAACCACTTTCTGTGGCTGCTCTCATGGTGACACCCAAGCCTCTCCTCTACTGCTGGCCCAGCGCAAATGCCTGGCAGAAAACGCACTTCCGGTCTGACACTGGTACTCTCCCTTCCGGGCTTCTAAAAAAACCCTCACCATCACAGTGATGCCCCCATGATAGCCTTCTCTGGCCCCTAGTCTGTCTTTAATCTTGAACCAACCCCACCTTCATTTCTGGTAATATTCTCTATGTACAAGCCAATGTCACATAGATTTCAAGGCGTGTGCGTGAAAAAGTCCTTCCCCCAGGCAGAGAAGATATTAGACATGAATCTCAAATCAAATTTGACCAGAACATTTCCAGGAAATACATGTACAAGGGTTATGATTTTAATAAAATGACTCCTTTTCAGTTCAACAGCCAGATGTCTTACCCTCAAATAGACCGAAACCTCCAGGCATAAAGACAGTGACTAACCTGCCCCTGTTCTCTGCTGACTTTGCCCGAAAATACCTCATTTGGCATCGCTCAAACGACCTGAAGAGGAGCTTGACGATGCCAACCAGCCCTATGTCTGAAGTCGTAAGCAGCATCTGCCCTGGTCAGGCCCTGCCGGACAGGAGATGGGACCGAGGCGGGAGGAGCTGCGGGCACTTACTGGCGAAAGACATGATGCCCCCGAAGCCCTCCGTGCTGTTGTTGGAGACGGTGGAGGTGGGCGAGCTCGCCCGAGAGTCCGACTCTGCGTCTGAGTCACTTGCCAGTTTCAGGCTGTTGGGCCGCAGCAGCTTTTGAGCCCTTGAACACATAGTGGGACCTCTGAGCCCCCAGGCAGGGCTGCCGAGTCCTGGGCGGAGGGGCCTGACCACACTGCACTCCCTTCCTGTGGTTCCTGCAGGCAGGTCTAGATCAAAGCCTGAGCCTCTGGGGACGCCAGGCCTCAGGAGCCTTCAGACTGCCCGGACTTTCCCGTCCACCCTCGCCCCAGGGCCCACAGGGTGAGGCCCCTCCGTCACCCCCTAGGGGCATCCGCAGGCTCTCACCGATGGCCACTGACATGCTGGCTGAGTCGGGGGGTGTAACTTTCGCCCTGCTCATCGTCTTCCTCAGGGGGAACGCCATACTGGGGCTGGAGGCACGGACTGTCAGAGGCTCGCCGGCACACTGAACCCTCTCCAGTTTCTGTCTGACGTCTGTCCATGCTGCACTTGCCCACGCTGGGAGGCATGGTGGGGAGGGACTTGGGGACGCCTCCTGCTGCCTTATCGTCCATCTCTGTTGAGTCGACAGGTTCCTGGGGACACATTAAATACAAAGGGGTCACCCGGCGCCTGGGGTGCCTTCCCATCTTTCTCAGCTGGGCAGGGCCAAGCCAGGCCTGGTAGATTCTGAGCCTGAGGTGTGTGTGAGAAGCATCTCCGTGACACCCCTGTTCTCTTTGCACCAAGTATGCAAGGGGGAAATCTCAGCTCACCCCTGAAGAGGGCTGCGTGTCCTTCTTCTGGGGTCAGCCTGCATCTCATAGGCTCTTAACTATAGGATCTATGGAGAGGAGGCTGGGGGAAATGTGGATAGCTTCACCCCACTTTCCTACAGAGATGAGGCCCCACATCCCAAGTCACCGTTCTGGCTCAGCCCCTCCTCCGAGCCCTCACGTACAGAGCTGGCACCGTGGATGATGGTGCTGGGGCTGCTGCTGGCAGTGGTGCTGGAGCTGGAGCGCAGCGGCGGGTTTTCCTGAGAGTGCTCGCCATCCGGGCCGGGTTTGTCTGCCTCCTTCTGGTTCTGCAGCTCATCAATCGCCACCTCGCTGGCATCCCCCAGCGCCGCATGTGTCAGAGGATCCACGTCTGCCAAAACCCAAGGAAGATACGTCTGGCGGACTCACTGTGCTGTACCGTAGAAGCTATCGCTGTAAATCAACTATACTCCAGTTAAAAGATTAAGTTTTATAAGTTTTCTTAAAAAAAAAACAAAACAAAACCTCAAGGATGGCAGCTGCAGACCTGCCATTGCAGAACCCCAAACCCCACCCAGAGCGGCCAGTTGCCCCGAGTATACTTACTAGGAGTATCACCGTTGATGTCGCATTTCATCATCTCGCTGACAAAGTCACCAAGGGAAGAGTAAGAAGAGCTTGAGTCATCATCATCCATGCTGTCACTCCCACTGCAGAGTGAAGGGCAAGAAAAACAAAACAGGAAAAAGGGGGCAGAGATAAGAATCGGCAACTCACATTAGGAAAACCAACAGAGCAGCACTCGTAGCTCAAGATCGGGGAACAAGATAGAGAATGAGGAAACAAACACAAAGTCAGCTGAACTACGAATGACACAAGGCCTTGCAGACCGACGGCTAAGCCCTGTGAAAGCCGGCCACTTTGCCAGCGAGCGCCTTCGAGCCTTCGAGAACCCTCCTGCTGCTCACCTGTCGTCGGTTGGGTCAGAGTCAGAGTCTTGCTCGGGCGGCACGCTCAGCGCCTCGGCCAGCTGGGAGCCGTTGTCATACACTCGATAGTGAATGGGCTGCAGCTGGTGGGCGTACCACTTGGGCTTGTCGCCAATCAGAGCTGGATCGAACATGTCTACCCGTGGAGGAAAAAAAAAAGACTTGAGTGGGCAACAGGGGGAGGAAAAGCAAGCAAAGTGTTAACAGAAAGGCGGGAGAAAGTCTCGAGCCAAGTCAGAATGGCAGGGGCAGCCTGCAGGCTGGCAGAGGAGAGGGCAAAGGGAAGAGCCGTCAGGAGCGGGACAGAGGGGTGGGGACTCACTGTTGTGAATCCGCTGGAAGGCGTAGTTGCTGGGGTTCAGGATCCATTCTCCAAAGTACTCCACGGCCTGAGTCCTGGCCAGTTTCTCGGCAAAAGGAGTCTGCCGGGGGCGTGAGGCTAGAAAGGAGCCGGCTTGGAAAGCCACCACGGGCCGGGGGAAGAGACGTAGGGTACGTGTGTGCATCTGAAAGCCCTGCAGCACGTTGGGGGAGTTGAAGAAACGGACCATGGCCACTCTGGGGAAGAAGGGGATGGTGAGATGACCCGAGTCCCGCGCCCTGCAGAGCAAGGGTCCCTACAACCTGAGGCCTCAGACCACCTCCCGAGGTCATCATTTTACAAGCTTCCAACAGCCAGGGGAGAGGTGTCTTAAAGAATCATCAACCCCCGTCTGCACCCGAGGCCTAAAAGGCCTGAGAATATGATGAACCATTCCCTCTGCTTTTGCTAAGGTGGCAAATATAACTAGGTGTTATACACATTTTATAAACAAAGACTCTCTGGGCTCATGGAAGTGATTCGCCCCGAGGTCACTGAGGGAGGAGGGCCCAATTTAAGAGCTTGTGACTGTCTGGTTGGCTTGCCTGTACCTGGTTGCGACATCCACTGAATCCACATCATTGCCGTATATGAGTGGGTTGAACTCAGTGGAAGGTGTGGACTGCAGGTCATTAGAAGGCCTTCCCAGGAGAAGGGGGATCTCCTGGCCCTCATGGAATTTCTCCAGATTGAGGATGGGTTGGGTGTTGAGACTCATGCTGGCGAGGGCCTGCGGAACAAGAAGAAGTCCCGCACAGATGGCTGAGTCCTGGGCGGCCAGCCAATGTCAATTCCTAGGAAAGAGCCTTCCTCTCTGAAACAAGAATCCGGAGACTTTAACCTTTAGAAAACAATTTGAATTACGCAATCTTCAGCTTATGCCAGTCTGATCAAGGCCACTTGATCACACCTGAGGTCCAAGGTGATAGTTTTCAAATTTGTTTTAGTTATGAAATCTTGTTTAAAGGCGGGAGAAAGTCTCGAGCCAAGTCAGAATGGCAGGGGCAGCCTGCAGGCTGGCAGAGGAGAGGGCAAAGGGAAGAGCCGTCAGGAGCGGGACAGAGGGGTGGGGACTCACTGTTGTGAATCCGCTGGAAGGCGTAGTTGCTGGGGTTCAGGATCCATTCTCCAAAGTACTCCACGGCCTGAGTCCTGGCCAGTTTCTCGGCAAAAGGAGTCTGCCGGGGGCGTGAGGCTAGAAAGGAGCCGGCTTGGAAAGCCACCACGGGCCGGGGGAAGAGACGTAGGGTACGTGTGTGCATCTGAAAGCCCTGCAGCACGTTGGGGGAGTTGAAGAAACGGACCATGGCCACTCTGGGGAAGAAGGGGATGGTGAGATGACCCGAGTCCCGCGCCCTGCAGAGCAAGGGTCCCTACAACCTGAGGCCTCAGACCACCTCCCGAGGTCATCATTTTACAAGCTTCCAACAGCCAGGGGAGAGGTGTCTTAAAGAATCATCAACCCCCGTCTGCACCCGAGGCCTAAAAGGCCTGAGAATATGATGAACCATTCCCTCTGCTTTTGCTAAGGTGGCAAATATAACTAGGTGTTATACACATTTTATAAACAAAGACTCTCTGGGCTCATGGAAGTGATTCGCCCCGAGGTCACTGAGGGAGGAGGGCCCAATTTAAGAGCTTGTGACTGTCTGGTTGGCTTGCCTGTACCTGGTTGCGACATCCACTGAATCCACATCATTGCCGTATATGAGTGGGTTGAACTCAGTGGAAGGTGTGGACTGCAGGTCATTAGAAGGCCTTCCCAGGAGAAGGGGGATCTCCTGGCCCTCATGGAATTTCTCCAGATTGAGGATGGGTTGGGTGTTGAGACTCATGCTGGCGAGGGCCTGCGGAACAAGAAGAAGTCCCGCACAGATGGCTGAGTCCTGGGCGGCCAGCCAATGTCAATTCCTAGGAAAGAGCCTTCTCTCTGAAACAAGAATCCGGAGACTTTAACCTTTAGAAAACAATTTGAATTACGCAATCTTCAGCTTATGCCAGTCTGATCAAGGCCACTTGATCACACCTGAGGTCCAAGGTGATAGTTTTCAAATTTGTTTTAGTTATGAAATCTTGTTTTTCAATTGAGATCTAGGTGGGAACATCAACAGTTGAAACCTACAAAAGTAAAGCTTCTCTGAAGCACATACGGAACCCAGAGCCTCATATGCTCAGTGGTCCCGATTGAGATCAACCCTCAGGGGCTCCATGGGCCAGTTTGAAAACCACGGGTTTACACCAGCAGTGCTTGTTTTTTTAAATTAGTTTACTGGGGGGGCTGCACTGGGTCTTGGTTGCTGTGTGCAGGCTCTCTCTAGTTGTGCCAAGGAGGCTTCTCACTGCTGGGGCTTCTCCAGTTACAGTGTGGGTTCCAGGGCGCATGGGCTTCAGAAGCTGCATGTGGAATCTTCCCCAACCCGGGACCGAACCCATGTCCCCTGCACTGGCAGACAGATTCTTAACCACGGGCCACCAGGGCAGTCCCAGCAGTGTTTCCTCAAGGTCAGCGAGCACAGGAATCACCTGGGGATGTGACTGCAAACAGATTCTGATCCAATGTGTCTGAGGTGACTGCATGTTTAACAAGCCCAGGGGATACTAAGGCCGCTGGTCCAGGGACCTCGCTTTGAGTGACAGGGGTCAGAATGCAGGGTCTGTGAGCCCAGAGATCTTAGCTCCTATGAACATGTAAAGCACAATTCTGACTGTACTTCTCCATTTCATTAGTCATACTAAAACAATCATCGAGAATGAAAACACGGCAAAGGAAGACAGCTAGAGAATCTTCTGAACTTGCCATCCTCACCAGACTCAGCTCTAACAAGATATCATATTGTATCAGTAGTGATGGAGCCAAGTGAGAGAAAGTGAGAGGGATGACACAAAATGACTCACATAAATCCAAACAGATTTCACCTAGAGGTATTGCTAAGTAACTGAGACAACACAAGAGAGATTTCTGAAGACTGTCCAAGTGAGGAGTTCCTAAAAAGAAACACAGAGCTATCTACTGGTGCTCCTACACAAGACAGAGAGCAGGGCAGGGGGCCAGGGTCTCATCACGGTTTACCTTCAGGTACTGTGTTCAGCATGCAGAGGAAGAAGAAAATCAATCAGTGAAAATGCGTTTAGGGGGTTTACTCAAAGGAAGGAATTTTTGAAGAAATGATTCTGTAGGGACCAGAGATCAATTCAAGAGAAAAACATGAAAGGAACCAGACTGTCCAAACTGCTGACTCCCTCCTTAGGAGACAGAGAATATTCCGAGGCCATTAAGAAGGGCAGCTGTGACAAACAGCAGCAAGTGAAAGGTGGTTTTATGCACTAGAGGGTGGTGGGAGGGGCGCACAGTGAATGAAAAGGAATCTAAATGGCTCTTCTTCTGAGATTCACCCCACCACCCTGAAACGAGATACCCCGCTTTTCTGGAGCTCGCCCACGGCTAAGGAGACCTACTCGTTTGCTCCCCTGTTCACCCACCTGCTTCAAATGCTTCTTCAGCTCTAACGATTCCGGTTCTGGCAGGACTGGCAGCACCTCCGCATTGGTGGGGGCAATCACCTGCACCAGAGAGACAGCAAAGGTGCGACCTTAGAATTAGTTGCTCCAGAGTTTCTCTCCCATAAGAGTAAGGAACAAGAGCAGGAAATTAGATACACAATGTTGTTGGTTTTGGTCATGAAGTTGTGTCTGACCGGAGAAGGCAATGGCACCCCACTCCAGTACTCTTGTCTGAAAAATCCCATGGGCAGAGGAGCCTGGTAGGCTGCAGTCCATGGGGTCACTACGAGTCGAACACGACTGAGCGACTTTACGTTCACTTTTCACTTTTATGCATTGGAGAAGGAAATGGCAACCCACTCCAGTGTTCTTGCCTGGAGAATCCCAAGCACGGAGGAGCCTGGTGGGCTGCCGTCTATGGGGTTGCACAGAGTCGGACACGACTGAAGTGACTTAGCAGCAGCAGCAGCAGCAGCAGTTGTGTCTGACTCTTTTGCGACCCCATGGACTGAAGCCTGCCAGGCTCCTCTGTCCATGGGATTTTTCAAGCAAGAATACTGGACTGGGTTGCCATTTCCCTCTCCAGGGGATCTTCCTGACCCAGGGATCAAACCTGCATCTCCGGCTTGGCAGGCGGATTCTTTACCGTCTGAGCTAACACGGAAGCTCCTTGTATATATACAATACTACTACACATATGCAAACACACGTATCGTATATGCGTGTATATAAACATACATATATATGCGTGTATGTGACAGACACACACACCTGAAAGGAAACAGTGTACCCAAATGTTCTTGGTGGCTCTCCCTGGCCAACAGGCTCACGGGACTGTGCCAGGTCTTAGCTGGGGCGCTGGGGACCTTCCATCTTCGTGGCGGCATATGCGTTCTTCAGATGCAGCACGCAGGGTCTTCTAGTTGCAGCACGCAAACTCCTAGCTCTAGTTCCCTGAGCAGGGGTTGAACCTGGGCCCCTGCGTAGGGAGCACGGGCTCTTAGCCTCTGGGCCACCAGGGCAGCACCGGGATCACGGTTTCTGTTTCATTCTTTGTACTGTTCTTTTTACTCTCCAAAGCTTTATGGCAGACACGCATGAGGGCTGCCTACCAAAGCTTGAATGTATTCGCATCACAGGATGTTAATAATACACTTTTCAAAAATTTGCACTGAAATGCAGTTTCTTACTAGAAACTACACTCCCAGAAAACCAGTAGATGACCTACGCCGTAGGTAGTAATTCTGCAACCGTAACTGCTCTGCTGCTCTTGGAAGATGCGGGGAAACACTTAACTCCAAAAAAACTAAATCTTATCATTCTCTGGGTCCTAACCAAGAGCCTATCAAGACAATAAAGTAAAAGCAGCATTTTTTGAAGAAAAGTTGTTTCAGTGAGTTTCACAGTAGCAATCACCCACAAATTTAGGACCTTCCTGGCAAAATCTAGAAAAACAGAACACACTTCTATTCCAGGCCCCACGGAGCCTGAGACAAGGGCCTCACCCTGTTGCTGTCCAGATCCACCAGCCACACGTCATCAGGCATTCTGAAGTCCAGTTTGTAGAGGAAGAAGCTGGCAGGGACCCCGATGATGTACGGTGTTGGAGCCAACAGCAGCTGTGCAAAAGACAAGGAACAAAACCAGAATCTACTGTGATCACTTATCAGGTCAAGACTTTTACAGGGGAGGAAAACACAGGTCCACAATCTCTCCTTGAAGGCAGATGTGTTCCAAAGTTCAGAATGCTTCAGATTTTCGAGAAGTAATAGTATATATTATACATATTATGTACTACCTGCAGTGAGGTAGCCAATAGCATATAATCCCTGACATTAATTGTGGCAAGTAAAAACTATAAATAGTGGATCCATGTATATGTATGGCTGAGTCCCTTCGCTGTTCACCTGAAATTATAACACTGTTAATCAGCTATACTCCAATCCAAAAAAAAGAAGTTAAAAAAAAAAAAGCCTAAATAGCCTAGGTTTTCCCACCAGATCAGTTCAGATTTTGTGGACAAATAAGTTATGACAAGGAATTCAGGACCAGGACTGATTTACAACTTCTTTGGGCACGGAGCCTTCACCTGGGCAGTGTCAGAACAGAGGTGGCAAAGCCAGAAGGCGCCCAGAGACTCACCTGCTCTGCCGACGCCATGCAGGTGGGCAGCAGTGGGATAACAGGAAACATATACTCCAAGGGGTAGAGCATCGCCACGAAGGCCATCACGGACATGGAGAGTGCATTGTAGTCTCGGGACTGGAGCACGACCTGCCGCAAACCGTACCAGAGGGATTGCTCGACAGAATCAGTGAGGCTGAAGTGAAAAGAGCCTCTGACACTACAATTTAATTTCTTTTCACCAAAGGCACCGCCCTGGGACGTTAGTTTCCACACTTATCACCGCCTGTCAGCTCCCAGTGTAAGCACTGCCCAAATCCTCCCTTGAGTCATTCCTTTACTTCTTAGCTCTTCTTCCCCAAATCCCAGGGTCACTCATCAGTACAGAATTACTGAGATTTCCAGAGAATTAGGGTGGTACAGCTGAGGATAATTCAGCTGAGTGCCAAGCTCTCTGAATACATCCCACAGGATGCTCAGTCACTCGGTCACATCAAACTCACTGCGACCCTATGGACTGTAGCCCGCCAAGGCTCCTCTGTCCATGGGATTTCCCAGCCCAGAATACTGGAGTGAGCTGCCGTCTCCTCCTTCAGGGGATCTTCCCAACCCAGGGATTGAATCCATGGTTCCTGTGCTGGCAGGCAGATTCTTTACCACTGGGCCCCCTAACCCACGTGATGCTGGTATCGTAATTCGACCTTCACCCACTGAGAACCTACTGTATACCTCGGATCACGTTATCTCTTGGAAAAAAGTGATGAAAAAGATGTGGTGTCTAATCCTCCTCTTTGATGGTCTAGCCTCTGCCACACTTCAAAGCCCTTCCCCTAGAACGGCCTAGAACGCTGCCCTCTCACCTTGTGCTCTAACAGGATGCAGGTGAGCACCTGTAGACAGGCGTCCACACCCAGAAGCTCCAGGGGGAGGTGCAGCGGGAAGTCCACTAGGGTGAATCGAGAGGGGTCTGGGAGAGCAAAGGTCAGAGCCTGCTGGAGCTCCTGGGGCAGGACCTCGATGTCCACTCGCTTCTGCCCCGAGACGGGTACCGGGGAGCGCAGCAAGCGGTAGATCCAGGCCTCAATCTCCCGGAGGTCGTGCAGCAGGGCGCTTGACTTCTCCTCCACTAATAACGATCCAGTGAAGATGCGCCACATGGTGTCCCTGAGGAGCAGACGCGTAAGCAGCGGGAGCGGACACCTCCCAGCAGCCTTGGGCAGCCACAGAGCATCTGACGACGGCAACTGGAGAAGAGCCCTATGGGCTCAGCCAGGAGTGCAGGGGGCACACAAGGGTGATGACAAGTGCAAAGACATGCACACAGCAAGGACTCATGTCCTGCCCATCCTGAAACACCCAACTCTCAGCATCACTCCAAGCATGATTGCAGAAGGAGGTCTAAGTCTGCAGCAGTCTTTCGCTTCCACAGATTAACATAAGCGTTTAAGGAGGTCTGAGGGACCTCAGGCTTTAGAGGGAAATCCCTACGCCCCTCACCAGCCAACTACACCTCAACTCCGGACACCTCCCCTGTTCCGAGCAGCAGCAGTGAACCATACCTCTGTATGCCTCGAGGGAGGCCCAGCTTCTTGCCCAGCAGGCGCTCGCTGCAGCAGTCCACCAGACGCTTGAGGGTGTACAGACACTCGCGGAAGGTGGAGAAGAAGGGGTAGTGGCTGAGCACGCACAGGGACGTCAGCGTGCTGTTGCGGGAACGGCTCCCTCCCTTGGCCCGGCGTCTGGCCCGCGGAGACTGGCTCACGTCCGGGGTGGGGTCGGCACTGGGCGGCTGCAGGGACGGGCCACTCTCTGAGGTCTTGGGGCCCACCTCCTCGGAGACGCAGGGGGCTCGGGGTCCTTCCTTCCCCCGGGACCCTGGCCCAGCCTCCCCTTTCTCCTTAGGCACGCGCTTCTGGAAGGAGCGGTAGAAGTTGACGCAGATGCCATAACGGGTGACGCCAGTGTCCTTGTCCGTGAGGGTGAAGACAAAAGAGGTGTCATCCCGCAGGGTCATGCGCCGCTGCCGCACGCTCAGGCAGCCCTCCGGCTGGCAGAAGAACACGACATCCGGGGGCAGGGGAAACTCTGCGTGGTCCTCTAGCGGGTACCGCCGTAGCAGTTCCGGAGTCTGGGCCACACTGTCACTGCTCGGGTGCCTGGAAAACACACAGACAAGGTCAGCAGCCTGAAGGGACGGCATGCTCTTTCGGGTTTTAACCACAGTAAAGAAAAAAAAAATAGTTTAACCACAGTGGAGAAATAAATGCTCTTTTGGATAAAGTAACCTAGCTGCAGGACCTGGGAAGCATGCCACGCTGAGGACTGTGCTGCCATGAAGATGCCTATCCTGAAATGAAAGGCAAATGGCGAGAGTAAGATTATCGCAACCCCGTGAGATGACTAGCATCTTCCAAGGTGTACTAGCTAATGAATTCCCCAAAGAGCACAGGCAGGCAGAAAAGGAGCACAATGCACTTTTCCTTTTTTACAAAATACGGAAGCTGAAGTAGATAAGACTATATTTGCTCAAATCACAATGATGCTCTTTAGAAGCAGAGGTTTGCTCTTTCTCTTCCTCCAGGCCCGTAGCCTCGATGGGCCTGTTCTGTTTTTCCCACTGGCAGCAAAGCTCCCCTCAGGGCCAAATAACAGAAGAATGAGATATGCAAAGCAACGTGGAAGTCGGGAGGGGGATTCCTTACAGATTCCGTGGCTACCCCAGATGACGAGACAAATCAGTCACTTCCTGGTTACCTGGCCCCTACGATCACCAGGTAGTCAAGCAACCGAGGACAGGACTTCTTCTTTTGCACCATGGCTCCAATTCATCAGTTCATCTCAGAGAAACTTCAAGGCACCAGGCATGGAGTCAAGGTTCGCAGGACGAATTCTGATGCTATCTGAAAAGCCAAGGCAAATAGGAAAAAAAGTACTGATAAGATCCACTGCTTCACCCTAAGGGACTCATCCCTCTCCAGGTCAACCCCAGTCAGAAGATCTTCCATCTTACTACCAAAGATAGGAGAACATGACACTTTTCCCAGTCTAGAGCTCTGTCCGGGCTTATGAGCTCACAGAGTCACATGTCAAGAAGTAGGATAAATAATGGCTCACCTCCCCATCCCTACAAACCAGGTCGTTCCCAGCCTCACTCCTGGGGCTGTTTCTGAAAAACAGGCCTGGTCAGTCCAATCCAGACTCAATTATCATAATAACAAAAATTAAGTCACTTTCAGGACTGCTTCAGGGTGCATCAGGATCAAACCAGACTCTCTAATCAGAACTAATCGGCACTCCTAGCTCTAGGTGGAAACCTAATTATTCTGTTCCAACATTCTGATTCAGCTTGATGTGAAACTACCCTATAGACTATACTTAATTGCACTCAGACAACAACAACAGATGGTACTCTACCAGACGTGATCTCAAACGAGCACTCTCTCTGCCCCGGCCGCTGCCTCCATACCATTTTTCTTCCCTCTTTAAGCAGGAAAGGGGCCGAGTGGCTACAGATACTAGCTCTGCCCTTGGTGCTGAATCATAGGCTTCCACCTCTTACTCTCTGGTTCTAGGATTTGAATCGGTAATACAATACACAAAGATGAGGCCCTGTCCTTCTGGATCTTAGAGATAAAGAATCTAAAGGCAGAAACAACAGGATTTCTGTGAGGGAGAGGGAGAGGTGCTCAGGGAAATTTCTAAACCACAGTCCAAAAATTAGGAAAAGCTTCCATGTCTTACCCTGGAGAAGGAAATGGCAACCCACTCCAGCATTCTTGCCTGGGGAAGCCCATGGACCCCTGGTGGGCTTCTGTCCTTGGGGTCGCAGACTCAGACGTGACTGAGCAACTGAGCACGCTCACTCCGTGTCTTAACTGCGACTTATCTCCTTGCCCATTTCCCTATACTTCCCTAAACAGAATGTCTCCCTCCCCACCAAGGCCCCTTTCAGCGCTTGCAGCACTGCACCTCTGCGCTCCACACATGGCCACACTGGGACCTTGCTCACTGCACACACAGAACCCCACTGCACGACACACACTCACACACCACTCCCTTCTTTGCTGCCGCAGGTACAAGGCACACACTCCCTGTAGGCTTAAGGCTCCACCTGATCCAGATGAGAAGTTATATCTTTTTTCTCCCCTACTTAACAATTTTTAAAAACTATTTACAGCACCTCTCAAATCCTCAAAATACTTCTCCCTCCTTTCCCTTGCTCCCCATAGAGGGCCTGCAGGTAATAGGATTCGGTTTTGTCTCCATAGCAACTCTGGCTCCAGCACTATTTATAGCAGAGCTGCCACCCCTCCCCGGCTTGGTGACCGCACAGTGCTAGCAGCTGCTACCCCAGAGCTGCCCGGTGCCCATAACAATTCATTCTCCTTGAATCTAGAGACGCCTCTTCCACTGACAGCATCTACTGATATCAGGTTATCTTCTCCCTCGTGTGCCTTTAGTTTGCACGTGTCCTAATTCTGGATTTTGTTAAGAGATTATTTCCCTTCTGTACAAACAAAACCAAGTTCCCAAGCTTGCCGTATACTTATTTCTAGGCATCACTAGCACCACAAGAGCCCTCTGGATCTCCCCACTGCTATGGAAGCATGAGCATACTGCAGAATGTAGGGCGCTGTTAACAGAGCTCCTCCCAAGCAGAAGGAGAAGGGGAGGGAGACACAGAAATGAAATGGGAAGACCGGCAAAAGCATAACTCATTCTCTAAACAATTATGTGTTTGTGGTGGGCATTTTATGATGTATTCAAATGTCAGATCACTGTTATACATCTGAAACTAACATAACAGTGTACTCAACCACACTTCAATAAAAATATCTGCTCCAAAAAAAAAAAAAAAAAGAATCATGTGGAAAATGCCTGGTGAGAGCCAAAGCACCTTAAAATAAAACAGAATTTGCAGGACCAGAGCTCAAGGCTGAGCCTTGAAATAATCTGTGTTTACACTGAAAACCAGGAGCCCTTTACAACCAAAACATCTCGAAGATCACACCTGGAGCATCTTCTACTGATATACTAGGCATCGGACCCCTATCCTTGGTGGGATCCCAGCCCCCTCTGAACTGAGAATCACTTGATAAAACTGAGATCATTATCATGCTCTACAGTGTTCATCTCCCTCCAAAGCCACAAGGACCCAGAGACGTCGTGACCATTCTGGCCACTAGCGACAGGATGGATTTTTAGCCTCGGCTCATATCTCATCATCAGCCACTGCCTTCAGCTATTCAGACTGCAGAGATAACCAAGGCCTTCCTAACTGTTCTCTCCCTTCTCCCCTCCTCACAAAGATTCTACATCCTCTAACATGACCTATAACTCAACACTCTGTCTTCACATCCACCCACTCGGCCTTTAGCCTCAGCCACATTTACAAAAGGTAGAACCCATCATTAGCCCCTATATTCCAAAGGTATCAAGCTCCAAAGGCAACCTACCTGCTGAAGTTCTACACAGTTATCATCCACTGCATCCACAGACCTTTAAATTATCTGTGTCTTTTCAGCTTACAAATGGTCACACAGACCAGCTCCTTGGATGTGTCCCCCGTTTGGGGCAGGATGTTAGTAGTAAAACCACAGGAACCAGAGAGCGATATGACATGTTCGCTGACGTGAGCAACGACAGGAGGCTCTCTCCCCTCCCCCTCCTCCCCAGGCAGTGACCTTGCAAGCGCATCAGCACAGACTGGTCCAGCTTGGGGAAGAATGAGAGCAAGGAGGCAGGCGCTAGGAAGGGATGGGGAAGAGGGGAGGACAGGAACAGGAGGACGAATTTAGAGGCGCACGAGGACGAGCAGGGAAGCTGTTGCAGCAAAGATTGAACAACGGCGTCTCCACTCACCAACAAGCCGATTTTAAAACACCGAATTAAAAATAATAATTTTTTTAAAGAACCAAATGTTCTTCAAAACCTAACCAAAGATAAGCCGCGCGCGTGCGCGCACACACATATACACACGCGCACAGAAACACACACACACACACGCTTGCCATGTGCTTAGCACGGCTCGGGCCGCCGGGCTGGACAGCTCTGCCCGCCCCCTCACCTGCTGGACAGTTCTCCCCCCGCCCCCG
>SJYC01018021.1:0-43142 GCA_006408675.1 Madoqua kirkii
CAGTCCGCTCCGTAGGAACCCAGCCCTGCAGCCGCGAGCTGCGCCTAGGCTCGCAGCCCGAACCCCCTCAACATCCCGGACGCCCCCACCCCAGCCCCACCGCCCCCATTCCTTACCGACCCCTGCTCTGCCTCTCGAGACCCCCATACCCTCTCACACGCCTTTGCGGCCTCCTTAGAGACCCCTTCCCCTTGGAGCTCCTGTTCCCTCCCAGGATCCGTTTCCCCCCAGGGAACCCAATTCCCAACACCTTCCTAGGGCCCCCAGTGGTCCGGACCTTCCTACCTCCCGGGCCTGGGGGGACCGGCCGGGCTCGGCTGGACGTCCCCGGGCAAGCCGGGCGTCAGTGGCTCCCCGGCCCGGGCGCCGCTCGCAGCGCTAGCCAGTTCCGCGTCTGCACCAGGGGGGCGCGCACCACTCGGACGAGGTGAAGGCAGGGGAGGCTGAGGGGCGCCGGGGGCCGTACCATTCACCCCCGGGGGTGGGGGGGACGGGGCTGCACCAAGCCGAGCGCCGAAGGGCGGAGCCGGTCTCGGGAGCAGGGCGTTTACGCACACACCTAGGCGTGAGGGAGTGGGAGCGCGATGGGGCGCGTACGCGCCGAGGGGAGGACCCACGGGCACGCTGTGGGTGTGTGTTGCGCAAACATTTCAGCTCGACATGGTAACAGAGCCCATTTCGATGATGGTACGTTCACCCTGGAAGCGACTTCTCAAAATAAGCTGCTCTCAGACTGTCTCGCCGTCCCCTTCACCTCACTTTCCTCCCCCCCGCCGCCCGCGGTTGGAAGCGCCCAGCCGCCCGAGCAGGGAAGCCGGCGGCGGCGGCGGCGGAGCCTACCAACTCGGGCGGGGGGGGGCGGCTTGAGGCCGGAAGGCGCGGCCGCGTTATCACCTACGCCCGGTGCGCTCCAAGGAAGGGGGCGTGGGCGGCGCCGCGGGGCCCGCTGGGAAATGCAGTCCCGCCCTGCTGAGAGGCCACGCCGGGACGCGGCGGCCTCCCCTTGGCTTCAGAGGACGTTTTTTTGTTTTTTTTTTTTTTTTTTTTTTTTTTTCCGGTCCCACAGGGCCTGCGGGACCAAGAGGAGGGAATTGCTGTCCTTTGATTTTCAGGAAAGCCGAGGCGTTGGCCCTGCACGCGCGAATACAGGTGCGCGACTGAGGCGTTGGTTCTGAAAAAGAAATCCAGCACCCCTCCCCCAGAGAAGGACACCGCGCGATCCCTGAAGGGGAAGCAGGCCTCCCAGCCTCAGCACCTCACGGACCCCTTACAGCGCCACGGGACTGGTAAAGGGAGGTCCCCTCTCACCGCCAAGGCTGTCACTTTGTGACCTGCCTCCCTCCTCTTGAGTCTGGAAGCGGACCCTCAAGGACACACTAGCTTCCCGCCTCCGGTGGTCGGGCCCAGCCCCCAATCCAGAAATCTGTTTCTCTCCTTCCGAATTCAGTTTGGTCTTCCTATACAAACATCCTAAAGGAAATCAGTCCTGAATACTCATTGGAAGCACTGATGCTGAAGCTCAAACTTTGGCCACCTGATGCCAAGAGCTGACTCATTTGAAAAGACCCTGATGCTGGGAACAATTGAAGGCGGGAGGAGAAGGGGACGACAGAGGATGAGATGGTTGGATGGCATCACTGACTCAATGGACACGAGTTTGAGTAAACTCCGGGAGTTGGGGATGGACAGGGAGGCCTGGCATGCTGCAGTTGTGGGGTCGCAAAGAGTCAGACAGGACTGAGCGACTGAACGGAACGGAACTGATACAAACAGTGCCAGACCTCTCAGTGTGGCAGCCCGAGGCATTTACAGCCTAGCCGCGGAGGGACAGTGGAGAACTTCTCTGGGGGCCCCGTGGGGGAAAACAGGAAGTGGCAGAAGCAGTTGGGCAGCGCCTGGAGAGCCTTGTGCAAAGGGGGCCCCAGGTTCATCCATTTGACAGGGTTCACACAGTGTTCACGTGGACCGCAGTGTGGATATCCCGACTACCCACCAGCCACACAACTCCCAACCCTTTGACTCTCCTTTAATGCCGCGTGAAGATCTCCTCTGCCCAGCCCTCAGGAATGTTTGTCCTTCATCTGGCTCCACCTCCAGGAGGCAGCCACCCAGCCTCAGTCATCCAGCCCAGGAAAACAGAAGACACGAAGGAGGAACTGTCACTCGTGCACGTCCCAGATCTCAGAGAGCAGCGGGGGAAGCTTCTTATCCTGCAGGCGCAGGGCAAACACTTGCTCTGAGTGGACGCTGCTCAGTGTCCGGAGGCTCACCAGTTTCATCAGCATCCTTGGGAACATCAGTCGGTCCTAGGAAAGGAGAGGGACAAGTAGGGCCTTTTGTCTCTCCCCAGGGAAGAGGGGCAAGGGGTAGGGGAGGTGCGGGAGAGGCAGAGAAGTGGCGGTGCTCGATGCAGTCAGGGAGGGGTTCTAGAAGGGAGAGCAGGTGTGCTGGGGATGAGCTGTGGAGAGGAGGGACACCGGGGAGACTCACATGGGGGTGGTGGATGGAGACGTAGGCATGCAGGGCCTCCACATATGTGTGTTGCAGCCTCTCTACCTGGAGCTGGTCCTGCACGTTGGGCCGGTCTACAGGTCACCAACAGAGTTGAGTGGCAGGTCTGGCCAGGGTCTCATTTCCATACCCCAAACCACAGCCCCAGAAATAGGGACCTGCCGCACCCAACCTCTCCCATCCCACAGGAACACAGCAAGGGCCTCCACCCTCATGATCGCTGCCTGCAGCCCTCTCTGATTTGAGTCTCCCACTGGTTTCCCCTCTTGCCCCTCCTCCGTACCTGCAGAGAAGATGCTGATAGCAATAGCAAGGCAAACTCAGCATCGTTTAGCTGCAGCTCGTTCATGGCTCTCGAGAACTCGAAGATGGGGTTGATGAACTCCACCTGCAGCCCTGGGGAGGAAGAAGAGAGGCTGGGGACTGTGGCATGGGCTTTGATGTTCAATCCCTAAGTCATGTCTGACTCTCTTGCAACCACAGAGACTGTAGCCCACCAGGCTTCTCTGTCCATGGGATTTCCCTGGCACAAATATTGGAAAGGGCTGCCATTTCCTTCTCCAGGGAATCTTCCTGACCCCAGGACTGAAGCTGGGTCTCCTGCACTGGCAAGTGGATTCTTTACCGCTGAGCCACCTGGTGAGTCCCATGACATGGGCAGCATGGCTCAGTTTGGGAAGCTACCAGGAAACCCAGTCAGAAGTCCCCAGGCTCTGCTGTGTAACCCTGGATAAGCTTCTTAGCCTCTCTAAGCCTCTTCTGTGAGGTGGGAATCATATCTGAACTTATGGAATTGTGGTGGTTAAATGGTAAAGCATACAGACCCCTTTGCACTGCACCCAGCATATAGGACATTCTGAACTAAATAATCACAATAATAATTCTGTTAGAATTCTTAGAACTCTTCAGGGCCCCACATTACTAGAAACAGAAGCACCTCTATGTTTGTTTACAAAAAGACTTCTTCACTGGCAACTAGCCTTACTTTGAATAGTAGCAATTCATTTCATTTTCCACATCACAGGGGAGACAGCAGTGTGCTGAGGGTGTGGACTCTTGTTGGATTCCCTAAGTTTGAGTCCTGGCTCTACCACTTCCTAGGCTGTGTAACCTTGGGTAAGTTATTTAAGCTCTTTGAGCTTTGGTTTTCCCATCTCTAGGATGGAAATAATAATAGTACCTACCTCATAATGGGTAGGTCCTTAGAATGATGAGTGGCACATATAATAACTGCCATATAAGTGTGTGTTGAATAAATTTTAAAAAATATATAGAACCAGTCTTCTTACTGAGAAGACTGAAGTTCAGTAAGTCATGACTTGTTGTAAAGATAGTGTTCTAATGAACGTTTCTCCCAAACACAGTCAAACTCTCGCCACCCGACCGCATCCCTAGGTTTTCTCGGATGTCTTTCAGCAACCGTCTGCTAACTTTTCTATTCCAGGCTTCTCGATTAGTCACTTCCTGTGCTTTCACCCGCATGTTTATCAACTGTGTCTTGATCCACTTATGGACAAGCTCTGTTTAGAAAGCACTTCTTGGTGCGGTGTCCAGCCTTGAATGGCGCGGAACAGCCCCCTGGGAGGATGAGCCAGTTTTAGAGTTTTATCTCCCATGAGGGCCCACTGCTGCTCGCTGAGTGAGCACCCCCAGTGTGGTCAGCTCACGTCACTAGTCACTCACACGTGCAGCATATGGCAGTGGAGGTAGAGGGGGAGGGAGACCTACCCAAAGAGCAGTGCTGTCCTTCTCTCCTTACTGAAAACATGAGAAATGGAAGACAAACACTACAGCATGAAAACCGCTTATATAAATGAATCTATAAATAGATGCAGATTCAGATGGCCCAAGTCCGTCAGTGCTGAAGGACACATCCAGACGTGAGAACAGGCAAGGGCTCAGAAGGGAGGGTGTTATGAAGGAGAAGGCCATGGTTGGGTAGAGAAAGGGGGCAGGGCTGGGCTTCTAAAGCAGGAAAAAGTCATTACATCACTCCTATTAGGTGTCTGTATGTTCAAGCAGCACACTGGGCACTATAGAAGGCTAGAGGTGCCCACTGTGCTGGGCAGGTGCTCCCTGTGGTGAAGGGAGGCCTACCTAGATAGCTCACTGGGTGCCCTGTGGTCAGACAAGAGCTGGCCTGAGTCACCAGAAACCTTTCTGAACTCTGCCCTGGAAAGCAGGGTCCTCCAAACCTGAGAATGGAGTCAGCATCAGCCCTCTTTTACAGACCCACTGACTCAGGTGTGAAACCTCTCAGCCTCTTGTTCAGCCCCAGTCCTGTCCCTCCAAACACCCTCTACCTTCCAGCCCTTCTCCCACAGCACAAACAGCACCAGCAACTGAATATGAGAAACCAGCACTGCTTAGCCTGCAAGCAAGTATCAGATCGAGAACAGCACTGCGACTAATTCTTGGAGAAAGTCCTCCAGCTATGGGACGGGGACAGAAGTGTTCCCTCTTATTCTAAAACTGCCCCATCTGGGCATGTCTGCTGTGTTTTAACGCCCATGCCACGGCTCCTCAGATAGCACAATTGAAAAGGAGGAAATCAGTCCGCATGATCCTTAAAGAGCACGTCTGTGAAAGGTTCTTCGTGGTTGACTACAAAAGGGCTCAGTGAGGTTTTCAAGTATTTTTCCTAGCTTTTCTTCAAGCAAAATATTATTCATAAGCACAAGATATAATGCAGATTTAAATGGAGCTTCTCGTTTGGCTACAGTTAGGGTGGAGGACATGACTGCTCTAAGGTGACGCTGTGGAAACCCTGCCTCAGGTTCCTGGGAGCAGGGTCTGAGAACCACTGGCCTAATGCAACAGAGACCAGGAATCTGTGCGGGGCAGCTAAGGGAAAACTACCAGGAGCTCACCTTTCCGTCTTGGAAAAACAAGTGGGTCCTTCCCTTTGCAGCTGCCCAGACCCTGGGCCTGCAGCCCTGTAGCCGCTATGGACCCCCTGCACGATGGGACACAATGCATCTGTCCATCCGGCCCAGCCCGTGTGTGAGCTCAGTGCTCACCTGCTTTGGCAAAGTCTTCGCGGTTATAACTGAAATCCTTGAGGAAGGTGATGCTCTCGCTTCCAGGGTTGTACCTCCGAGAGGTCTCCAGGAGCATCACCTGCACACAGTGATCAGGCTGGTCTGGGCCCGGGGCACCTTCGGGGAAAGGGCAGCCCCTCATCCCTACTTCCCAGGCCGGGGGGTAGCGGGGAGGACATGGCTTTCCAGAGGGCTGGCTGGAGGCTCCTCCCACAGACATCCTGTTCAGGTCCTCCCTTCACCCCCGTGCCCGCCAGCCACCTCAATCGCAGACGTCTTCAGCAGGGCGATCTGGTCCTCCCGGCTGAGCTGCAGGAAGCCTGGCAGCTGTTTGGCAAAATCCACGATCTCCTGCACAGAGACGATGGCCAGCTCGGTGAAGTGAGCAAAGCGCTGCTGACGGGCCTCCCGGCTCTGGGGATCTGGTGCCATTGGCCAAGGCTGCCCAGAAAGGCAAGGAGGAAGGAAACAAAGCGCCCTGAGTTGGATGTCAAGAAGCCACGCGGGGCTCTGGGCACAGCCGTCTCTTCCCCAGGTCTCTCAGGTACCGTGACTCGAAGCTGGTCTGAGAAGGAGCGCCTGTTACACAGCTGCTGGGCAGCTACCAGCTTCTCAATCATGCCCAGCTGCTCCGGGCTGAGCTGGGGCAGGACCTGGGGAGGCAAAGAAGCCTTTGGGGGTGCAGATGTGGCCTGAGCCTGTTCCTCCTCTTGCCGCTCAGTTTCTTCAGACGGATCTGTTCTTCTGATAAGACACCTGAGGAGAGAGCAGGACAGGCTGAGGAGGGGAGAAGTGGGGAGACAGGAAGCGGGGATGGGGCACAGGAATAGTTGGAGGCTCCAGAAAAGCAGAGAGCGTTGGATACAGACAAAGAAGATACGAAAAAAAAAACGAAAACCCAACCACATACTGTGTGGCATATGGGATCTTAGTTGCCAGACCAGGGATGGCCTGGGACCCCTGCAGCGGAAGCTCAGAGTCCTAACCACTGGACCATCAGGGAAGTCCCTAAAGAGACTTTAATCCACTCTGAGGAAGGCCTGCAGACTCAGCTGCCTGCCTGCCCCCAGAGCCTGGCAGCCACACGTCCCCGCTTCCCATCAGCCTGGCCGCCCCGGCCCCGGTGTGCGGGCACTCACACTCCTCCCGCATGCCCGCCTGGCGGCACTTGCGCAGGCGGCACTCCTGGCACTTGCGGCGCATGTAGGTGTCCATGGGGCAGTGCCCCCCGCTGTGGCAGACGTAGCGCGCCCCTTTGATGACGCTGCGGCGGAAGAACCCCTTGCAGCCCTCGCAGCTCAGCACGTTGTAGTGGAAGCCGGACGCCTTGTCCCCGCACACGCTGCACAGCTCGTTCCCCAGCATTTTGGGGGCGGGCCCCTTTTTCCGCTTTTGTGGACGAAGCTCTGGATGCAGAGAAGAGCCTTCGTGTTCTTCTTCGGGGTAAAGGCTTAGTGCCCAGCTGCCCACTGCCCTGAGCACTCAGTGACCTTCATTCACTTCATTATGCCAAGACTAGTCTCTCTGTTCTAAGAAAGTAGCTCTCATATGCCAAGCTGGCCTAGCTCCTGTCTGAGCCCTTACAGGCGCTGAGCCTTACAACAGCCTGCAAGATGGGCGCTCTCATTATTTCCATTTTACTGAGGCTCAGAAGAGCCTAGTGTCCGACTCTTTGCAACCCATGGACTGTAGCCCACCAGGCTCCTCCAGCCATGGGATTTTCCAGGCAAGAATACTGGAGTGAAGAGCCCAAGACAGATGCAAGATTTACACTCAGATCACTTACGTCTAGTTGACTCCAAAGCCTTTGGACTTAACCCCGACCTCATAAGGTAAAGAGGCCTGATCCCAGATCCGGGGAGCCCCCTCCTCCAAATCCGGCAGCTCCTCACCTGTGGACTCTGGAAGGGCCTCCACACCAGGGAGCAGGGCCGAGGGCTCTGGCGCCTCCAGCCCCACCCTCGAAGTGCCCCCAGTGGACTGCGGTGTGCTGGATTCCTCCCTGAGGATGCACTTGCTGCTTCCCAAGGGCTGGCTGCCTGCATCTTGTGCTTCTGGTTCCCACAGCTCCACTGCAGAGTCTGAACCTCGAAAGACAGACACAAGGGGTCTCAGGTCCCCCGCATTCTCCTGGGAAACGGCAAGTCTATCTCCGCCCACAGAGGGCAGCAAAACGTTGGCTCTGGCTCTGGGACCCTGGGATTGTTGTGGGCTCTAGGGTGAGCCACTTGTAGTCCCCTGCACCTCAATACCTTAAATGAGGATCTTAACCTCTATCCTTTGGGTGGGGGCTGAAGTCCATCCATCTCAGAGATCAGACAGAACTCTTGGAAGCCAAGCTGGGTAAGCCCTGGACATGCCAAGCCTCCCCAGCAGCAAGCCCAGATTGAGAAGGATGGCAGGTTATCTGCAAGGGCTAGGCACCAGAACCGGGGCAGAGGTAGCCCGGGCAGAAGGAGGTCAGCAACACCCAGAGCAGCTCTGAACTGCTCTCCAGGGGAGGGCAGAAGGCAGGTCATGTAGGAGGCTGATTCCCGTGGGAGGAGAGGAGCCGGGGCCCAGGCTCAGGGGAAAGGGCTGGAGTGAACACACTTACCAGGAGAAACATCAGGCACAGGAGCCTCCAGCCACAAAGACATCTCTTCCTGGAGTCCTGGACATTACCAAGGGACTGTCCTGCAGGACGGATCCAGGTTACACTCTTCCAAGCTGGGTCCCTTCCCCTCCTGATCCTGCCTTTTCTCTATCCTCACATATCAGCTTATGTTTACCTGCCGTGTATGTGTCAGCACCTGTGCCAAGGCTTTCCATGCCTTCCTCACAACATCCCTGTGACATCAGGGCTACTCTTAAACCCAGTTTACACATGAGGAAACTGGAGTTACAAGACACGAAGAAAATTGCCTATGGCCACGCAGTTAGGCAGCGGTAGAGCCGAGGTAGAGTCCCAAGTCTGGTCTCCGACCGTCGACAACTCTGACGTCTTGGCTCCCGTGCCACTTCTTCTCCCCGGCCCGCTCCAGGCTGTCAGGGAACGTTTGACGCCCCCCCACCCGCCGCTTCTGTCAGAGCCCCTTCCCCTTACTCCTGCACTGGGGACCGCCGGCGTTGGGCCGAACCCGGGACAAGTTCTGTGATCCAGACTCCCTCCACCCCGCGATAAACACCGCTAGTTAAGACAAACCTCCCTCCTGCCACTTCCCTGGACAAAATTCTCGCCTCTGGGAGTCACCCCAGTTCACATAGAAGACCTCCTCCCCTGATCGCGACAAGTTATCCTGGGGCTTAGAGCGAGCGCTGCGCTTCCATCACCACCCTCCCTCGCTGCTCCCCAGAGACCCCTTTCTAAAGCCCCGGGACACCCCGCACCCCTGCCCCCACTCCCGGACACGCAGACGCAGAGCCCGAGGGCAGAGCTGAGGCGCAGACCCACCGGTGCCGCGCGCCAGACTTCCCGGCCGGGGCAGTCTCTGGAGCCCCCTTGCTGGGAGAGCAGGATGCTGCAGTTCCCGGGTCCGCAGGCCTCGGCGGCGGCCGGGGCGCCCGAACTGAGCGAGACGGGGGCCGGGAGCCCGGGGCCAACCGACTGGAGCCCGGGCCTCCTCGCCCCCGCCCCCCGGCGCTGACTCCGCCCCTGCCGGCCGGCCGCCCCCTCGGCCCGGCGCCACCGCGGCCCCTGCCCCCCGAGCCCGGCGGCCGCATGTGCCCGCAGAGCGGCCCGCGGCTCTCCCTTCCTCTCCTCACCCCGGCGGCTCGGAGTGGCTCATAACACAAACGGCTGCCTCCCAGGCACCACCACCACCCCACTCCCCGCAGCCTCCAGAGTCGTCCCCTCCCCTCCGGAGACATCTCGCAGAGCAAAGGTCCCAGCCCGGCCCGGAATTGCGACACCGAGCCCCAGCCTGCTTTCCCAGTCTCCCTCCGCCTTCCCTGCCTCGGGAAGGGGCCGAGCAGCTCTCCCCACCATCTCCAGGCCGGGGCCAAGCTGCGAGAACTCCAGGGGTGGAGACGGGCAGGTTGCTGGGCCTCCCAGGGAGTTTCTGACTGTGGGTGCCCTGCGGGGGTTGGGGGTGGGGGCCTCCGAGAGGGGAAGAGGTCGGGGGGAGGTGGGCGGCGGTGGAAAGAAGTCGCTTCAGCACTGGATGGTCTGGGATGGGAGGCTGTAGATCTGGGTACCAGCCCGGAGGACCTGAGAGGGTGTGCATAGGAAGGGTTCCATCACTAGTGAAGGCAGGCCCTGTCCTGCTTCTCCTGAGACCACAGCCCTGCCTTCCGGGAACCCCGCCGCCGGGAACACGGAGGGCTGCCCTGAAAGTGGACACCTCATTTTATTGATTTTACCTCCCCTGAAACAGAACCTGACAGGAGAAACAAGAGTAGGGGCTGTGGTGCCGTTTGTTGAATGAATAAGTAAACAAGGAGAACAGTTTGATCCTCTTCTGTCCTATACTTGTGTTTATCTCCACAACACTGCTTCAGTGCACGGGCTCTGAGCTCAGGTTTTGGATTCAAATTCGGGCCTTGCTCTGCCTGTTAGTTGCTATGTGATCTTGATTAAGAGGGCTTCCCTGCTGGCTCAGGCTGTAAAGAATCCACCTGTGATGCAGGAGACCTGGGTTTGATCCCTGGGCTGGGAAGATCCCCTGGAGGAGGGCATGGCAGCCCACTCCAGTATTCTTGCCTGGAGAATCCCATGAGCAGAGGGCTCTGGCAGGCTACAGTCCGTGGGGTCAGACAAGACAGCAGCTAACCACAGCACATAGCGCTTGATTAACTAAGTTACTTAATGTCTCTGAACCTCTGTTTCCCTATTTTTATGACAGGGATAATAATATTGGCTTTTACCACAGAAGGGTGTCGTGGCAATTAAACAATATATCAGATGTATCGCGCCTGGTAAGAGTACTAGAGATGGCAGCAGTAATCAACCTCCAGTTCCTTCAGCAATGGGCCTTCCCATCACCTTGACTCTGAACACTGTTAACCTTCCTTCCAATGCTTATTTCTGTATTCAACCCCCACTATCTCTTCTGGTCCTTGGAGCCATCCCAGGAGGGAGGGAGGGTACAGTAACTCTGAACTCTGTTTTTTCCAGAGAACACTGAGCTCAGGGCAGAGCCTTTCCCAAGACCACACACAGTCAATGGCCGAGCTGGGATGGGAATCCAGATGTCCTCACTCGAGTCCCGTCCTCTTTCTCCTACGTCAGAGTCCAGGATGCTTGTCTTGGTGCCTCTCAGGTCTGCTGGACCAGCTAAGCGCTGAGATGGGCGAAGTTGGGGGGGGGTGTGCTGCAGTGGGAGAGGCAAGGGGCCCTGGGGATGCTTCAGTGCAGATGTGGGAAGCAAGGGGCTGAGGTTACTGCTGGTTGCCCCCTACCCCCCCACTCCCAGTTTCCTGCTCACAGGCTCTTCCTGTTTTGCTGTGAACTCCAGTTCCCATGGGTCCCACATTAATGCAGAGAAGGACAGGAGGCCAGGGCAGGCAGCCAGAGGGCCAGACACGGAGATGAACAGGGCACCAGGGAAGAGGAGAGGGAGCAGGGCAAAACTGGACATGGGTTGGGGGCAATTGGGTAGGAGAGGCACCGGGCAAGCAGAAACAGCAAGGAGCTCGGTGAAAGACAGGAGGAAGCTCAGGGTGGGGCAGGGGGAATGGGTGAGGTTGGGGAGCAAAACTTGAGAAGACAGCAGGCTGGGCGGTGTTGCAAAATCTGCCCATGTATTCATTTTCACATTTCAGAAAAGCCCCTCTGACACCCCCCATCTCAAAGTTCTGCCTCCAGCTTTTGCTCTTGTTCCCTCTCATCACAAGGTCATCCCCTCACAAGGCAGGCACCCCGGGGTGGGCATCTCTGAGTCATGAGCACAAGGCCCCAGCTGTCCTGGGAAAGTAAAAAACCAGGGACTCTGCCTCTTGGGAGAGTCTCAAGCATGCACACCCTCCCGCTCCCTTCTCCTCCAGTGGCTAGGAAGGGTCGGCGCCACTGAGACACCCGGCACTCAGCACTCTGGTCTGGGGTCTGATGACTTTTCTTCTGGGTCACTCCAGATCCTCAACTCCTCTCCTCACACCCTCGTCTCCCCCACAGGCCAGGACCGAGGACCACACGCCAACCGCCTCTGTCACCCTCTGACCCGGGCCAGAGCCGGCTGCTGAACAAGCAGCTCAGGGCGCCATCTCTCCCCCGTCAGGGAGTCAGCCTCAGCCTCCTCTCAGAGGAGGAGGAAGCGTGGCTGCCTGAGTTACCCCTTCAGGTTACGGGGGTTCAGGAGCCTCCCCATGAGGGGAGAGCAAAATGGGCAAAGACCAGAACCTGTTGGTGGTCTCTCCACAGGGGTCCTGGAGACTAAGGACTGGGACGTGTTCCCCAAGCCAGGGCCAGCAGTCAGTTACCTGTAGCGGGAATCACCTCTCACTTTGCCAGGCCCCCAAGCCCACCTACCACTCTCCAGGAAGTGTCGGGTGTGGGCCTCCCCATCCCGTGGGGGCTTTGCTGTGTGCTTCCTCCATCCCGAGAGGAGGCATCCTGCCTGGGAGCTCCATTTAAGATCTTCCCGCTCCCCACAACCTCCAGAGGGAATCTGAAGCCAAGACTGGGGCTGGGTGCATCCCCCAGCCCGTGGTCACATGCACCACGACATAACTCCCCTCAAAGCCCTCCTCTGAAGCAGGCCACAGGGTACACTTGGAGTACGGAGAGGGGGCTAAGTGCTTCCTGCTGCCTCCCTCACGATTCTTAAAGGCTGCAAAGTGTGGGGAGTGGGAGGTAGGGGGGGGGCGGTCATCTTTCAGGGCAACCAAGTAACTTCTCAACCTCCCAACCACAGGACAGGGAAGAACCCAGGAATTCCAGGTCGGTGAGTTCAGAGATGATACAGACAGCAGAAAGGAAAAAAAGAAAAGCAACATTTATTAGGTCCTATGACATACATTTATCTTTGGAGGTATTATTTTATTTCTCCTTATATATAAAACCCCAAGAGGAAGTTACTAGCAGGAGGGGAAATCTCAGATTTGAACACAAGTGTCGCTGACTCAAAAGCTCAAACTCAAACAAGAAATTTCCACCTCATTCCATTACACAAAACTACCTTCCCAACTGGGAAGAACAATGAACTCACACGGATTTAGGTTCACTTCTGCCAACAGAGAGTAGAGCAGTGGTTCCCAAACCTGGCCTCCTTTTCAGAGATTCTGATTTATTTGGCCTGAGGTAGGACTGGGATGACAGAGGATGAGACAGCTGGATGGCATCACCGACTCGATGCACACGAGTTTGGGTGGACTCCGGTTGATGAACAGGGAGGCCTGGCGGGCTTCAAGTCACGGGGTCCCAAAGAGTCGGACACAACTGAGCGCTGAACTGAACTGAGGCCCATGTATCCATCTACACATCTATTCTTTTTGCAGCTGTAGCTAAGATGTGGGAACCACAGAACCATCTGGTGGAAAACACGCGGAAGCTGGGGGTCCAGAAGCCAGGGCTGCGCTCTCGGCTCTAACATGCACTGTGATGCAATCCTCACCCTTCCTGGGTTTACTTCTCACCATCAAAACTGAAATAATATCTTCTCCATCAATACTTCCTACATCGGATATTTGCAAGCACAAAGAAAACAGAAATATTTGAGCAAGTGGGAAGAAAAGCAAAAGATTAATTTAAGGGATTTTTGTTCTACGTGCCCAAATTTAGTAAGCCTGAGATTTACACTCTGATATCACAACAGTCTCACTACTTTGCAAGGAGAGTAAGGGGCATATTAAAATGAAATATTCAACAACTCCTATTAATATGCAGAATTTTGCCAATTAACCATGTCCCGTTCAACCCCACCCATGTGTAAAGGTTTCCTTTGCTAGAAATCTCTTTATTGAAAATATTTGGGGGCCACTGAATATAGTTAAACAATCGTTTAAACAATGCAGTTTGAGTAGCCTGTGAGAAATAGCCCATTATAAGGACAATTTGACTAGAAATCAGAAAACCTGAGTTTTAATCCAGTCTCCTAAATTGTGTGACCTTGGACAAGTCACTTCCTCTCTTAGGATCTGTATTCTTGTCTGTGAAGAAAAGGGAACTAGGTTACATCAAGGATTCAGAGATGCTGATTTATGAAGCTTTTTAATGGTCTGCATGAACTTCTTGGGATTGTGTGCAAAATTCTATTTGTGTGTTCATCTAATTCATAAAGGGGCTTGTGACTAAATAAGGCTAAGAACTTTTTGACTATCCAGGCTTCAGCTCTCAATTTCTATTCACTCCTCCATAACAATTTTGGAAGCAAAGTTTAGATCCTGAAATATATGTAAATAACTCAATCTGGAGTCCTGGGGCAAAATAATGACTCTGCTTTCTTCCACATGTTCTGATCAGGTTTTATTCTCCAGTGATCTGAGGTAATTGGCTCCTAGGGGGCAGATCTGAATCAAAGCATCTCAATGGCCTTTGACCTGACTTCCTGGAGCAGTGAGTCCCTCCCCAAGTTCAGAGTCACAAAGGTCTGAAGCCAGACTGGCTTCACCGATATCGCAGCAACGAGTGCCAAGCGGGCCTCTGTCTGATTCTGTGGAAAGCCCGTCCACTGCTGTATGATATCCTCTTCTCCCTTACCCCTGTGATATCTCCCCACTGGCCTGAGAGGTCTCCCCTGAGGATGCATTGCTTTGGTTTTGGAGCCTAAACACCCTGTGCAACCCAACCCCTTGGAGAAGAGGCACGGCATCTTGATTCTAATCGTCTAAAACTTGCAAGTGGACGGTGGGAGGAGAGGGAAAAGCACTGGAAGGGGAAGGGAGAGAGCACCTTAGGCTCCGCTCAGGAGACAGGCAGTGGGCTAGACTGGGACCAACCTCAGGCACACAGGAGTCCAAAGGGCTGGCACACCCTGTGCCCTACACCCCGAACGAGCCTGCCTTCTTTCAGGGAGTAAGAGCCCGGGCCAAGGCTCAGATGCCACCCGAGGGAAGGCGTGTGGAGACAGGCGCCCTGGGCCACCCCTCGCCTCAATTCGGCAGGGGCTCGGGCTCTCGGTCAAGCCTGGCGGCACCCCCCGGCCCGAGGGGGCGCTCGCTCTCCCGGCCACAGTCCAGCCGAATGCAAGAGCCACCTTGGTACGGGGGTCTCCGTGAGCAGAGGCAAAATCCACGTTCTGGGGTCTCTTTACCAAGACGAGGTCTTCAAACCCTTTATGGAGGGCGAGGTCGTGCTACATTCCCACGCTCCTCCTCCAGGGCAGGACCGCGAACCCCCTACAGGAATTCTCTCCGGGATTCCTCCTCCCACCGTCCCTGCCCCGCGCCTTTACCAAGATGGCGGCGAGCGCACTTCCGGCGTGTGTTCTTCAGGTTGCGTCCGGGTGGCTGCTGCAAGTGTCACCCAGAGGGTTCCAGCCTCTGTGCTGCATAGACTACAGCGGTGATGGCGGGCAGGCGGTTTGGCTGGAGCCGGGCGGGTCTTCTCCAGCTCATTCTTGGTGTGAACCTGATGGTGATGCCACCCACCCAGGCCCGGACTCTGCGTTTCGTTACCTTGGTAATGAGAAATGGGGTCGCCAAAGGCTGGCCAGTGCTCGGAGGGCACCGGCCTGCTGGTGGAGGGAGGGGCGGGGCTTTGCTGGGGTCTGGGGTCTGCGGGAGTGAGGAGACGACTGGCCTGCGGGGTTGGGGGCCAGGGTTCGCAGTTTTTGTGAAGCCCTGGGGTATTTAGGGTTGGGGCAGGGTGCACGGAGTTCTGTATTAGAGGATAGATTGGTGAGTCTGCCTTGGGAGTGGGATGTAGTTCAATGATTTCTAAGAGATTCACTTCTAAAGCAACCTTTGGTGATTTTTTTTCCAGTCCTCCCTCCCCCCAACACACCTGCATTGCTTTCATTTCTTTCCCTTTTCCTCCTGTACTTTCGGTTTTCCCAAGGTCTCCGGCGGCATTGCTTAACCAAGTTAAGAGTCTCTGGAGGCTGCAAGAAGTTAGTGACTTCTAGTTTGGGGTTTTTCGCAGTAGGTAGAGTTAAGGCTCTCAACATGGGGCAGAGGTTGGCTCTGTGTCCACACCAAGGGGACCCTCTGACCTCTGGGCTAACCACTTTCTTTCCTCAGCTGTACCGACAATGCGTCCGGGTGGCTGCTGCAAGTGTCACCCAGAGGGTTCCAGCCTCTGTGCTGCATAGACTACAGCGGTGATGGCGGGCAGGCGGTTTGGCTGGAGCCGGGCGGGTCTTCTCCAGCTCATTCTTGGTGTGAACCTGATGGTGATGCCACCCACCCAGGCCCGGACTCTGCGTTTCGTTACCTTGGTAATGAGAAATGGGGTCGCCAAAGGCTGGCCAGTGCTCGGAGGGCACCGGCCTGCTGGTGGAGGGAGGGGCGGGGCTTTGCTGGGGTCTGGGGTCTGCGGGAGTGAGGAGACGACTGGCCTGCGGGGTTGGGGGCCAGGGTTCGCAGTTTTTGTGAAGCCCTGGGGTATTTAGGGTTGGGGCAGGGTGCACGGAGTTCTGTATTAGAGGATAGATTGGTGAGTCTGCCTTGGGAGTGGGATGTAGTTCAATGATTTCTAAGAGATTCACTTCTAAAGCAACCTTTGGTGATTTTTTTTCCAGTCCTCCCTCCCCCCAACACACCTGCATTGCTTTCATTCTTTCCCTTTTCCTCCTGTACTTTCGGTTTTCCCAAGGTCTCCGGCGGCATTGCTTAACCAAGTTAAGAGTCTCTGGAGGCTGCAAGAAGTTAGTGACTTCTAGTTTGGGGTTTTTCGCAGTAGGTAGAGTTAAGGCTCTCAACATGGGGCAGAGGTTGGCTCTGTGTCCACACCAAGGGGACCCTCTGACCTCTGGGCTAACCACTTTCTTTCCTCAGCTGTACCGACATGGAGACCGCTCTCCAGTGAAGACGTATCCCAAGGACCCCTATCAGGAAGACAAGTGGCCCCAGGGCTTTGGTCAGCTAACCAAGGTGAGTCAGGAGCCAGCGCTCTCAGGATGAGCTGTGGAACCGGTGACCTCTAGAGCAGGCTGCGGAACTCACCAGACTGCTCTTCCCCTGTGGGTGCTGACTTTGGCCACAGTTCTTCAGCTTACTTTCACCTGTGCCCAGAGGAAAATGGCACACACAATGCACGCACAATCACCCCTTAATAAACGGCTTGTGGGATCAGATTATCCCACTTCTGCTTCCAGCCGCAAGGTGGAAAGCAGCAGCCGTGGCTAACCCCCATTGTTCTCAGGAGCCACCCCTCTCCCCCTGGGCCTCTTAACCCGCGGGCTTGCCCACAGGAGGGGATGCTGCAGCACTGGGAGCTGGGCCAGGCTCTGCGATGGCGCTACCAGGGCTTCCTCAACGCCTCTTACCACCGGCAAGAGGTAAGGCTGGGAACTCGAGAGGGAGATGGGATCCGCTGTTCTCACCCTCTGCCCTCAGGGGGACTTCCGGTGACCCAGGCACTGTGGCCTTCCTCCTGCGTCTCTGGTTACAGCCGCAGGACGAGCCGTCCACGGGCTGTCTGGAGCAAAACTCTGGAGGCTGAGCTGCCCCTGCTTGGCTTGGGAAGAAGCCAGACTGTTCAAGCATCCAAGCCCAGACCTGAGGGCCTTGCAGCTTCCGACTCTGTGAAGTGGCTCAGGCTTTCCATCCAGGCTTTCCATCCAAGTGCTGTCGCGGGCAGGCACTGTGCTGGCGCTGTGTGTAACAGTGCCTCGGCCAGGTCCAGTCTCTGTCTCTCAGGTTGTTACTGTTTCCTTGAGGGCCGCGGCCGGCCCTACCCTGATCTTGCCCTTTCTCACTTCTTCCTCCCTTTTCACAAGCAATTATCTCTGTTCCTCATCTTATTTCCTCTCCTGCTCTCTAAGCCAGTTATTAAGCATTGTTTGTGTGTGTGTGTGTGATTAGAGACAATTTCTGCCCCCAAGGACCCGGGCCTTGATAAGGGAGACAGATGTTGTAATAAACCAGGCAGGCTGGCAGACCCGAGAGCCTTGTTGAGTAAGCACTTCAGACTGGGAGGGGCATTTGACCTGTAAGGAATTCTTTGCAGATGGGGGGGATAGCAACCCCACCGGTCTAGGCTGGAAGATGGGTGGGGAAGGCCAGAGAAGGGGAGAAGGCCAGATGCCTGATGGATTTACAATTTGCTGGGTGAACAGCAAGAACTGGGGCCCCACTGTGAGGCCACAGCTGCCCCTACTCCCCGACTCCCACAGGTGGGACTGGTGTTGTCATCTCTGCAGGTTTACGTGCGAAGCACAGACTTTGACCGGACGCTTATGAGTGCGGAGGCCAACCTGGCTGGACTCTTCCCGCCTGACGGGATGCAGCGCTTTAACCCAAACATCTCTTGGCAGCCTATCCCCGTCCACACTGTGCCCATTGCCGAGGACAGGGTAAGCCTGGCCCGCCCTTCCCTTGAGGCGACAGCAGGAACGACTCTGGCCGTTGGCCGGCTGATCCCCGACTCCTTCTCTGCCTCTGCTTACCCGCTCTGGCCTGCAGCTCCTGAAGTTCCCCTTGGGCCCATGCCCCCGCTTTGAACAGCTGCAGAATGAGACCCGGCGGACGCCCGAGTATCAGAACGAGAGTGTTCAGAATGCAGTGAGTGGGGCTGAGGTGGAGGGCACCACCCCGACCCTCAGCCCCGGGCAGGACTGACCCCCTGATTGTGTTTCTTAGCAATTCCTGGAGATGGTGGCAATGAGACGGGCCTCACGGACCTGACGCTGGAGACTGTCTGGAATGTCTACGACACGCTCTTCTGCGAGGTGAGCCAGCTCAGATCTTCTCTCACAGCTCGGCAGGCCCGGTGGCCAGGCCAAGTCAAACACCGCGCCTGATGCCATGCCCCTGGGGAGGTCCAGGCAAGCTGCCTCTTGTGAAACAGAAGAATTTCCCTCACGGGTGAGAAAGAACCTCAGAGTGGGAAACAAGTTTGTTGATGGTCAGCAGTTCCCGCTTCTCCGCACCCAGAGCTCTCGTGGTATCCAGCTCCATTCTGCTGAGTCACACTTTGGGACCCGAGCCTCCTTTCCTGTTCCCTGCCTCCTCGACACCCTCCACCATGCCTCCCGGTTCCAGACCCTCTGCCTCCCCTCACACACACGCAGGCACCATCCCAGCGGGGAAGAGAGCTGCTCCCGGGAGAGGCTCTGGCCGGGGCCGGGGAGCTAACCTGACCGCTGCCACACACAGCAGACACATGGGCTGCCCCTGCCGCCCTGGGCCTCGCCCCAGACCATGCAGCGTCTGAGCCGGCTGAAGGACTTCAGCTTCCGCTTCCTGTTCGGGATCTACAAGCAGGCAGAGAAGGCCCGGCTGCAGGGGGGTGAGTGACAAGACCAGCATGTCACTCCCTTGAAAGAACCCGACAGCGGTAGAAACCTTCTGCTGGGGGGGGAGTGCTTCTCACACGCTCAGTTCTCTGCCTGAAGAGTTCTCCGCTCTTTGAGGACCAGTGAGCCCTAGCTACCCTGTCAGTCATCAAAGCCTCCCTGGTCCCCCAGGTGCTTAGCACGTCTGTCCCTAGTACCAGTGCCCACAGTTAGGCTGGTGTGTATCTTGTGTGTGTGTGTGTGTGTGTCTCTCCTGCCATTCATATTCTTAAGTTTCACCCTTATTAGGAAACCCTCTGTCCCCTCAAATAACTCCCTACCTCCCCCAAAGGACCACCAGAGGCCATTCTGAAAGAAGGCCAAGAGTAATACACAGGCCACACGCTGATCTGAGCACTCAAGGGAGAGCCAGCTGCCAGACCTTTCCGGCGTCTCGGAAGCTCTCCGAGTCTTCCCGACAGAGACCCCCAGCTGGTGCCACCGCTTAGTGCTCCCTGAAGCAGCCTTAGGTTTACCTTTGTTCCCAACTGGAGTAATTCTTCACAGGCAGGGCCTCATAGCTCCTTTATGAATAAATGGGCAGGTTTCTGCATCTGTGTTGAAATAGAGGTGTCTTGTTTTATCTTGCTTTCTTCTGTGAATTTGAAAGTTCTTAGGTGGGATTCCTCTGACGTGTCCTCTCTGCTGGGGATCAGACCCAGGGCTGGCAGAGGGTGAGAGGCCCTCTGGCGGGTCTGGTCGGAAGACGGTGAAGGCTGCAGCCGCTGACACGGGTTGGGGGACTCTCTCCCTCAGGCGTCCTGCTGGCTCAGATCCGGAAGAACTTGACGCTGATGGCAACCGCCTCCCAGCTCCCTAAGCTGCTGGTCTACTCTGCGGTGAGCTGCCCCGGCCCCCCGGGGGCTCAGGGCCCACGGAAGCTGGGTGCCTCCTCTCTTCGGCGTCTGGGGTTGGCGGGGGGAGCGGTGCTGACAGGAGCCCTCTCCCTCACAGCACGACACCACGCTGGTGGCTCTGCAGATGGCGCTGGGCGTCTACAACGGTGAGCAGGCCCCCTACGCGTCCTGCCACATGTTTGAGCTGTACCAGGAGGACGGTGGGTGAGTGGAGCGCGCGCTCTGCCCTCGGGAGGGGCGCCCAGGTGGAGGGAGGGGCTGTGGGCAGCCTGAGGGGACGCTGTTGGCCTCGGGAACCACTGTCCGCGGGCCTCCCACCCACCCGCAGGAATTTCTCGGTGGAGATGTACTTCCGGAATGAGAGTCACAGGGACCCCTGGCCCCTGACCCTGCCCGGCTGCCCCAGCCGCTGCCCGCTGCAGGACTTCCTCCGCCTCACGGAGCCGGTCGTGCCCAAGGATTGGCTGCAGGAGTGCCAGCTGGCGGGCGGGCCTGCAGACACAGGTGAGCGGCCGTCTGCCTCCGTGCTGGCCGAGGCCCAGCACGGCTCCCGGTTCCTACCCAGAGGTCTCCAGAGGCTGACGCACCTCCAGTCCTGGTGCAGCTTCCCAGACAGTCCCCTTCCCAGCCTGAGATGCACTCTTCGCCCTCAGGCGATGCCCCTCTTGCAGCGTGAGGAGAGCCTTGCAGCTGGGAGGGAGAGGACCGTCTCACCCTGCTACTGCGTGCCCTGGCCCTCTGGCTGGCGTGAGCCCGCGCTGGGGGCCCGCCTTTCCACTTACACCCCGGGTTCGGTTCCTCTCCCCTCCACACGGGCCTGGTGCTCGGTGTCGCCGCTCTGCCGGGTCCATCCCGGCGCAGAGCCTAACTCCTCTGGCCCGCCTCCTCCTCCCGCTGCCACTCCTGTTCTCCCCCTTCCGGATGGGATCCTTCAGAGTTCCCTAGACTCTGCTGCCACCTCCTTGCCGCTCGTTCTCAGACTCACACTGGACAGGCTTCCGTCAGCTGCCACTCGCCACTCCATGGAAGTCACTGTCGTTGAGGACCAGTGACCTCCCCTTGCCCCAAAGCCAGCTGACCAGTTCTTAATTCAGCGCCTCTCACCTGGCAGTGGCCTTATGGAATCGGTCACTCCTTCTGTGACCACTTTCTTGCTTTCTCTGGTTTTCCTTCCCCCTCCCGCCAGGCAGCTTTCTTTACTAGCTTCTCCCACTAACCAGCGGATGGCCCCGGGTTCATCAGCCTGGCTCTTTCCCCAGTGATGCAAGTGAGCTTACCCAGCCTCACGGCCTCATGTTGCCATTTCCATTTTAAGTTCTTTTTATGACCTGTGACCTCTTCCTCTCTGAGCTGCAGGTTCACATATCCAGATGCGGACGTGAGGTCTCTACGTGGATGTCGACTAAGGCATCTCCAGTGGAGGTCTAAATCCACGTGTCCTCCCTGCAGGCTTCCCCGCCTTAGTAAATGCAGCCTCAGCCACCCAGGTGCACAGCATATCCCGAGGTGCCATTCCGAGTGCCCTCTTCCTCCGAGCCCCCCCTCCTGACCACCAGCACATCCTGCCAGTCCAGTTTCTAAAACCCGTGCTCAGGCTCCCTAGCTCAGTCTACCATCATCTCTTGCCAGAAGTACTGAAAAGCTTCCTAACGTTCTTTCTGATTTTGTTCTTGGCCCTACTAGTCTGTCAGCACAGCAGAGTTACATTTTTTTAAAACATGCATCGGTACCCATCACTACCCTTCTCAGAAATGTCCAGTGGCTTCCTGTCACTTGGGGTAAAGCCCACGTTCTTTCCTGTGGCCTTCCAGGCCCTGCTCGGCCTGCTGTGGTGATGCTGACTCTTTCCTGGACCGTGTCGAGCTGATTCCCTTTTGCGTTTGCTTCCCCCTCCCCCCGGCCCCGCCTGCTGGCCTGAAGACACTCCTCTCAAATCTTGTGTGTGTCTCACTCAGTGACTCCAAGGCTCAGGTCAGTTTGTTGCTTTCTTGGTGACACCTTGCCTGTGCTCTGCCTGGCTTTGGTTCTCTCGACGGCATCTGCCGCTAACCTGTCCTTTCTGTCAGTTGCCTGTCACGGCGTCTCCTCTCCCAGAAGGGAAAAGCCACACAGGAGACTGCGTCTTGGCCGCCTGTGGTCTCCCGTTGTAGGAACGGCACCTGGCATGTGGCAGGCGCCCAAACACTTGCTGAACGAACACTGACATGACCTTTCTTTCCTCCCCCGGCGCCGTGCTCAGAGGTGATCGTGGCCTTGGCCGTCTGCGGCTCCATCCTCTTCCTTCTCATAGTGCTGCTCCTCACCGTCCTCTTCCGGGTGCAGGCCCAGCCCCCTGGCTACCGCCACGTTCCAGACGGGGAGGACCATGCCTGACAACCACGCAGCCCCTCCCCTCTGCCTCCTAGGGAGGTGGGCTGGGCCTTTGCTCCTGACTGCGCTGCTCCCCAGCCCACGGACAGGAGACCCTGGGTTGGGCCTCCCTCTGATCACCCACACCTAGATGAACAAGTGAGGCTCAGCTTGGCCCGAGGCACCTGTCACCTGGCATCCACGTGCCCAACGTTAACCAAGTACTGTGTTGGACACTGGCTTCCTCCAAACAGGATTTCCCTCCTCCGTGCTCCCTTCTAAGGACGTGAAATGTAGACAAGTGCTCCAGTTTCACTCAGGACTTAGGAAGAGAAAACTGAAGGAGACGGTGCTTGATCTGCTTTGCCTCTCCATCAAATCCTGCTCTCTCTTCCAACCCAGAGTCTTTGGCAGATGGCCCCAAGGACACGGTCTTGCCTCTCACCTCTCAGTGCTTATTTTAGCGGGAAGAACGGCCCAACACTGGGGGTACAAACACTGGCCGCCAGGGAACCAGATCACCCAAGAGCCAGCCAGTGACGTCTGTCCAGCTGAAGCCACCGTTAACTCGAGTGAGACGTAATGCTTTCAGCATCTGTGTCACCCCTCACCTTGAGCCGGGTGGAAGGAGGTTTGTGCTTGGGAAGGAGTCGGGGATGGCAGAGGGGACAGTGAGTTGTGGCACAGAATCCTGAAACCACTGTCCCTGCCCTTAGTGGGGCTGGGATCCCTAGGTTGTGAGCTGAGCAGCTCTAGACTGGCCCAGAATAGGACTGAGACGGCTTCCAGGGAATGAAGGTTGGGGACTCCTAGTGCTGGTTCTATGCCTTTTCTTCATTCTCGAGAGCTGAGGAGCCCTTGCCAAGATCAGAGCTGGAAGGTCCACTCAGAAGCTCAGCTGGGTATGGTTTATTGGCCGTGTGAATAGTGAGCACAGATCAAACGCCACTACCCGCACTGTGTGTCAGAGAAGAGAAAGGAGAGAAGCTCGGCTCCAGGCTACGTACAGCAGAGGCCCCCGGGGCAGAGAGTCCGCCAACTCTGGAGTTCCTGGAGCTCAGTCCACGTGCGTGTCCAGTCCCCATGTCGCGGGCCCAGCGCCTCAGCCCGGGACTCCAGTACCTCGGCCCTTTAATACGAAGCCGCCTCTCGCCAAAGAACTTGTTCTCGTGGGGCTCCAAGCCCCTGCTTGGCCCCCACTTCATTAACCGCTCTCATTTCTGAGTCCCAGCATCCTCCGGGCTCCAAACGAGAATGTGATAACCTAGGAGGAGTGAGACCAGAGGCACCTTCCATCAGCAGCCTCTGAGAACTTGGAGCTGGCGTGGGGAACCTAGCACTTGGTCAGGAGACGCCAGGAAGCCGGGCAGCAGCCAGGCACTGCTATGGCCAAGACTCAGTGAGAAGGACGGCCCTCAGTCCAAAGAGACTGCGGGCTCCTGGTTGCCATCTTCACTGACTATATCCTGGGGGTGGCTGGAGCAGCGCTAAGCTGGGGTGAGCCCGCACTGAACCTTAGGGAGTAGGCTGGGCTTGACCGGCCTCATGTACACTCACCCATCACGGAGGCCAGCGTGTCCCCCATGGGATTGAATTCATTGAGCTGCAGAGACAAGGGGATGAGCATGAGGAGGGAGTGGAGGTACCAGATGAAGGGCATGTGAGGAGTAACTGGTCATTTTTGATCCATGAGGTTGAATCCCTGCCTCCTCCCATGTATTATTTGAGGGCCCAGGCCTCACCGACATGATACCAGAAGATTCTGGGTCATACAGCTGATACATGATCTTTCCTGAGCTTCCATCAAACACATCGATCGTCCTTAATTCATGGGGGGAACAACTTTTGAAATTAGGATCTGGGTATCGGCCCACGACAATGAGGTTGTACCGAGGATGCCAGCTTGCCTAGGAGACGGAGAGGCAGGTCACAGGAGTAAACGCAGAAGAGCATTGAGAGGGACATCAGAAGTACCTTTGCCATGGACAACGGTTAACACAGCTGCCAGCAGTTTAGCAACGGAGGCAAGGCCTGCGTGAAACCAGCGCAGCGCGTCTGCCGTCGCAGACGTGAAGCCCCCGCTGGCCTTCCTGCGATCCTTGGGACACATTCAGGCCTCTCTGCAATCCCTACATCGGACCAGCTGAGTATCTTAACAGCAGCGCGACCCGAGTGGAAGCGATAGTATAGTTGCTCAGTCGTGTCCGACTCTCTGTGACCCGTGGACTGTAGCCCGCCAGGCTCCTCTCCGTGGGATTCTCCGGGCAGGAACACTGGAGTGTGTTGCTGTTCCCTTCTCCAGGGGGTCTTCCCGATCCAGGGATCTAAATAGGACCTTGGTTCTGAGCTCGTCCCACAGCTCTCCCTCTGACATCAGGGAGTTGAGTAGAAAATGGCAAGTGGCTGAAACGAGGGAGGACTCCTCTGTTCCCAGATCACCCCACTTAAACCCAGCAGCTACTGGGATGACAGAAGTGGAAGGGATTTTCCCAAAAAAGCTTTTCAAGGAAGTTCTGAAGGGGACAAGACACGGTTAGCAGGAAGAAAGAGGTGCTACAGGCAACGGCTTGCAAATAAGTCACAAGTCACACCTGGGACACTGTCAGTTGGGCTGGCTGATACCAAGAGGGAGATAAAGGATCAGTGGGAACACCAACTGCTGGAGGGCTGATATTACAGGCAGCTTGGATTTGATGCGAGGTATGTTATGCTGTGCTAAGTTGCTCAGTCGTGTGACCCTGAACTCTTTTGTGACCCTATGTGACCCTGTAGCCCACCGGGCTCCTCTGTCCATGGGATTCTCCAGGCAAGAATACTGGAGTGGGCTGCCATTTCCTACTCTAGGGTTGAGGTACATGGGGGCCATTCTGATACCAAATCATTATTGTTTCCTGAGTACGTCCTAGGCGCCAAGCATGTTGCTACATGCTTTTAAGTACTTCAGTTCAACCTCACAACAACCACCTGTCAGTCAGATACTATTATTCCCTCTTTATAGATGAGGACATCGGGATCCCTAACGTGAATGATTTAGCTGAAGGCATCTAACCTGGGGGCAGGGGAATGGGGTCTGGCCGCCTGAACTCTGCTCTGCTGACTACACAAGTGCAGGCGTGAGCTCTGGAGGCCCGAAGAGGGGCTGTGGTTCTAGAAAAGAGTATACACCAGACAGCAGGAGGACTGGCAGAGTTCAGACTGGCGGCGGCGGCAGGCATGGAGGACTTGAAGGTTGGAAGCCTTGGGGGTTAAGGCTAGAGAAGCTGGCTAACTAAGCCAAGTTAGCTCATGGGTCAGCTGCACACACAGGTCGCTGAAACTGAGGGCAGAACAGCGGATCAGGATCTCAGAAAGTGCCCCACAGAGAGGCGATCTGGGCTGCGTGGAAAGAACTTGGGAAAATCCGCTTATCAAAGAGACATGAAGAAGACTCAGCAAAACGGGCTCATGGAGCTGGGCCAAAGGTGCAGAGTGAGCCAGGGCGAGAAGAGGGCTGGGGCTGGGGCAGCGGGCTCACCATGTCCACGGTGCCTCCCCAGCATCACTTACCTTGATGGGCGTCAGGTGCTGGAAGTGGCGGTGAGGATGTGGGATCAGGCTTGGCGGGCAGTCCCACTGGCAAGCAGAGTAAACCCGGATCTCACTCTTCTGGTCAGTGGTCAGGAGCTGGGCTCCATCGGGACTGAAATGAGCTGGCAAAGCAAAAAGCCTCTGAGCTCAAGAGACCCCAGCTGGTCCCTATCCTGGTCCTCATGGGCCTCCTGCAGGGGCACCTCCCTCCCACTGCTTCTTAGAGATGGGTGGCAGGGCGTGATCTGGGCCGTGAACAAACATCCAAGAGGCTCAGCGGCTGGGGGCCGGCTAGAGACAGGAGGGCTCAGGACCTCGGCCTGGCTGACGCTGTGTGGGGTTAAGGCCTGGCTGAGTGGCTTCTATGCTTTGCGGGAAAGGCCCTGAAGCGGCGGGTCCGTGGGGTCTGCAGGAAGGCCGAGGTCTGGTATATCACACCTGCGTTGACAGGATGCCTGTGCGGCAGCGAGTAGAGGAAGCTGGATTTCCCTCTAACCTGGCGCAGGTCCCAGATTTTCACCGTCTGATCTACGGAGGCTGTGGCCAGGAGCCAGTCACAGCACGGGTTCAGGGCCACATGGGTCACCTTCTTTTTGTGCATTCTCAGATTCCAAAGCTGTGGACGAGAGCTCGGTTCAGGCTGGGGCGCAGAACCGAGGCTGGGGGTTGGGAAGGGAAGGGGAGGGCTTGGGCTCGCGAGAACGCACCTCCCTGCCATCCATGCTCAGCAGGATCACGTGCCCCACGTTGTCTCCCGTGACCACCACTCGGCTTTTGACAGATACATCCAGGCTGCAGAACCAGACGCTGGAGGGAGAGATTGTGCTGTAAGACTCTTAGAGGCAAGTTGCCTTTATTCACTGCTGCAGCTCATGTATCACACAGCAGTCAATAAATATCTGTTGAGTGAATGAACGTCTTGTCGTGGACTCCCAGTGAGGAGCACTCAAGACTTGTCCACCATCCCAACAAAGGGTATGGGGGTGGAGGGGCTCAGAAGCTTGTCCAGTTACTTCTAGGCTCAGGATCCTCACTTGGTAAAAGTCCCTGAAGCAGCCAAACTCAGAGCCGTAAGGCAAGTCCTCAAGTCGGGGCCTGCCCCCTGGAGCCCTGAGGAAGACTCAGCTGTTGTTTTCTCTTTCCACTATCCACCCTCTGGGCCAAAGGAGAGGACACTCCAAACAGGGACTGCCCAACTCTTCCTCACTGCTGGCTGGAAAGGAACTCCTGCCCCTTTCTGAGCACTTAGGGGAAAAAGCACACCAACTCGGAACTAGCTTTCTGTCCCTCAGACCACTTGATACGAAGGGATGGTCGGGGTTGGGAGAGCGTCGGGGATCCTGATACCCAGTCAGGAGAGCCCAGATTCACATTCCCCTCCAATCTCTGCTGCCCTGCGTTCTGCATCCCTTGTAAACATCTTTCGGGAGGAGGGCTCCTTGTGGAAGAGTAAGTCCATCTGCCACCTGTCCCGTTGCTCCTGTGTGGCTGCCCAGGGCTAGGTAGAACCCCACACCCTCACACACTTGGGGAGCACAGTCATCTCTCTGACTGAACTCCAAAGTGACAAGCATTTTGTAATTTCTCTAGCCATATGCTCTTGGGGAGTCCAAAGTGCTTGGTGGACACGATGCTATCCATTTAGGCTTCCATCGAGGAGCTGGCCAGGTAGTTACACCCAGGTGAAAGCAGGGGATGGGATCTCAAGTTCTTAGTGCCCTGCTCCAGGCTTGAAGTAGTTTTTTAGACTGATGCCATGTTGACTTGTCCAGTGAGGACCCAGGTCTAGTCGGATACAGGAAGGACTGACAAAAGAGCTGAGCCCGTTCCCTTGCCGAGAAAAGCTGAGGTTCTAGAACCCGTCCCTGAAACAGGAACCCACCTGGCCCAGAGGAATAGCTAAAGAGTCAGAGGGAAGGGTGAAAAGGAGCTAACCCCTTTCTTCCCTGTGCCGGGTTTAGGGAAGAAATGGGATCCGGGTGCTCTCGCAACAACTATACATGGAGAGCCCAGAAGCCCTTTCCCCTCAAGTTAAAACTACTCACTTGCAGGTGTCTGAGCTGGCAAAAACTCGGAGAGTGTTGCCTTTAAAGTCTTGCAGCCTAGTTGTTCCCTCCATTGAGGAGGTAAAAAACTGGTTGGTATCGAGAGGGTTAAACTTCAGCCCAGTGATGCTCCCTCCAGCTCCAATCTAACACAAGGAAGAAAAAAGTCAGTGAGTGGTACTGGCCCGTGAAGTGGACCAAGCCTGGGTGCACATCCTCTGCCTGGACACGAGCCGCCCAGGCCGCACGCGGGGCTGGGCCAGCTTGGATGCCTGGACACTAGGCTGCTCTCCACAGTACTGCTGCTTAAGGTTCTCGTGCTATACTTTTTAATGAACATACAGTAAATTGGTTGTTTCTGGTATACAGCTTTATGAATTTTAACACGTGTAGAGATTTGAACCACCACCACCAAAATCAGGATCCAGAACAGTTGTGTCACTTCCCCCCAAATCCCCCACGCTCTCCCACTGTAGTCACATCCTCCCCCGACTCCTCAGCCTTGGCCACCGGGGTGAGCTCTTCATTGCTGTACAAGTTTTGCCTTTGACGGACTATCATATCAGTGACTCATGGTGTGCAGCCTTTTGAGGCTGGCGTCTTTCATTTCGCTCGGTGTAATGCCCCTGAGCTTGTTCCAGCCTGCTCTGTGAATCTACAGTTCGCCTCATTTTATTGTTGAATATCCTATTGTGTGGATGTATCATAATGTATCATACAAGTGCTCTTTTCAGAAGAGCTTCAGCTTGGAACAATGGCTGGGCTAGGTGGGCTGGTGTCAGACCCGAGCGCCTCATTTTTTACAGACACACCAGACGATGATGAAGATAATCATGATATAACATTGGTAAATAGCTAAAGAGTCAGAGGGAAGGGTGAAAAGGAGCTAACCCCTTTCTTCCCTGTGCCGGGTTTAGGGAAGAAATGGGATCCGGGTGCTCTCGCAACAACTATACATGGAGAGCCCAGAAGCCCTTTCCCCTCAAGTTAAAACTACTCACTTGCAGGTGTCTGAGCTGGCAAAAACTCGGAGAGTGTTGCCTTTAAAGTCTTGCAGCCTAGTTGTTCCCTCCATTGAGGAGGTAAAAAACTGGTTGGTATCGAGAGGGTTAAACTTCAGCCCAGTGATGCTCCCTCCAGCTCCAATCTAACACAAGGAAGAAAAAAGTCAGTGAGTGGTACTGGCCCGTGAAGTGGACCAAGCCTGGGTGCACATCCTCTGCCTGGACACGAGCCGCCCAGGCCGCACGCGGGGCTGGGCCAGCTTGGATGCCTGGACACTAGGCTGCTCTCCACAGTACTGCTGCTTAAGGTTCTCGTGCTATACTTTTTAATGAACATACAGTAAATTGGTTGTTTCTGGTATACAGCTTTATGAATTTTAACACGTGTAGAGATTTGAACCACCACCACCAAAATCAGGATCCAGAACAGTTGTGTCACTTCCCCCCAAATCCCCCACGCTCTCCCACTGTAGTCACATCCTCCCCCGACTCCTCAGCCTTGGCCACCGGGGTGAGCTCTTCATTGCTGTACAAGTTTTGCCTTTGACGGACTATCATATCAGTGACTCATGGTGTGCAGCCTTTTGAGGCTGGCGTCTTTCATTTCGCTCGGTGTAATGCCCCTGAGCTTGTTCCAGCCTGCTCTGTGAATCTACAGTTCGCCTCATTTTATTGTTGAATATCCTATTGTGTGGATGTATCATAATGTATCATACAAGTGCTCTTTTCAGAAGAGCTTCAGCTTGGAACAATGGCTGGGCTAGGTGGGCTGGTGTCAGACCCGAGCGCCTCATTTTTTACAGACACACAGACGATGATGAAGATAATCATGATATAACATTGGTAGCCTAACCTTATCAAGTGCTTATTATATATCAAGTGCACTGTTTTAAGAACTTTATATCCTCCAGGCTCCTCCTCCAGTTCTCCTCTATGCTGTTGCTATCCCAGCCTTACTTCTACGAGGCCTCTTACACAACATCCACTTAACTCACTCAGCATACTAACTGCTACTTTCCATTCCCTCTATAAAACATTCTAACTGATGCCCGTGGTTCACCAAACCCTTGCTGCTAGTAAGTTAACCTGCTCCCACTAGCTGAGTTCTATGCTTGTGAAGGGTTAGTTGTGTTTGTTCTTAAACCTAGATATGTCAGTTGTACTTTGTATTGTAATCATGTAATTTAACTAAACATGTAATTTATTAAACATTTAAACACAAAACATTTCATTAAAATGTAATTTAATTAAAATTGGTGAAATATGTACAAAAAGAATGACCACTGTGGTTTCTATGAAATCCATATTGAACACTTTGGAAAAACTAGATAAAAAAGATTTGCTAAAATAAGAGTTGTTGAATTAAGTGTGGGAGAGATACTTATAAACAATTAGGGTGGGAAATAGTGAAAACTTAAGAGAATCTGCAATCAGACTGCTTCACAACCGATTTTAAATTATGTCTCCACTTGTGGGAAATGGAAACTAGACGCTGTAAAGTATGTATTATGGATTCAGTTTATGTAATACCAGATGAACCTGAATCAGTGAACATTTACTACAAGAAAGGACTGGCCCTATGTCAGAGCATTAGTAATAAACACTTATGTAAACATTTTAAGGTAAAATGCATGAGTGTTCTTCTAGCAAGGGTGGATTAAGTAGTTATGACAGCTCTTACACTGAGGACTACATAAACCTGGACAAAATACAAAAAAGAAAATGTGTTTGAGACTTTCCAATTCCAGTGATGGTGGGTTAGCTGGTTTCAGGCCAACCTTCTGTCAAAAGCTAGAAAAGGTAGATGAGATGTATGTTCTCAAAGGAAAAGTTCTGAAGTCAACAAAGAGCTATCAAGGCACCAAGGACAAGTCCAGCCTCCTAGAGGGAAGAGAAGCAGAGAGGCAAGTCTGACATTTCAATGCTGCTCTTGCTCCTGAGGCCCGTGCAGATGAGAAAGCTGTATGGCTGAGAAGTTCAGCAGAAGTTCTGTCAGTCTTAAGGGAGGCAAAACCAGGGTTTAGACCTGTCAAAGAGGAAAGGTTTTAGAAGAAAAATAAAAAATGCAGGTTAGGATTCCTGAAACCCTAGAAATAAGAGCAAACAAAACAGACCATCCCTCATGAAGACTGAAGTCCACATTCAAATAATTTATTAAGATGATCTGATTCTACCTGACTTGCCTGCCAGAGAGAGAAAATTCTTTTTGTAACAGCACTCAAAACTTCAAATTATATCTCTGCAAATTTTCATATGCAATATTTGGCATCAAATCTAAAACTCTCCAGCGTATCAGAAAGAAGTCGCTCAGTCGTGTCCAACTCTGCGAACCCACCAGGCTCCTCTGTCCATGGGATTCTCCAGAAATCAAGATCAAATAACCAACCAAGAGAAAAAACACCAGCTTAAAGACACTCACAGAAGATCCAGGTATTGTGCTGTTAGTCATAGGCTTTAAAATAATCGTAACTGGTATACATTTTAAAAAGAGACCTAATTTAAAAATGGACAAAGAGAATTCCCTGGTGGTCCTGTGTTTAGGACTTGGTATTTTCACTCCCATGGTTGGGGTTCGATAACTGGTCGGGGAACTAACATCCCACAAGCCCCACAGTGCAACCAAAAAAAAGGACAAAGGATTTCAACAGACATTTCTCCAAAGAAGACATACAAATAGTCAGTGGCACATGAAAAGATGCTCAACCTCATTAGTCACTAGGCAATGCAAATAAAAGTCACAATGAAATACTATTTCACAGCCACTAGGATGACTATCAACAAAAAGACAATAATGAGTGTTGTAAGCCTATAGAATGAAAGAAAATAGTGCAAACTGTATCTGAGGAGGGATTATATCAACAACATATAAGGAACTTGGACAACTAAGAGCAAAAAAAGAAACAAATAATCTGATAAAAAAAAAAAAAGGACAAAGATTGAATAGGCATTTCTCCAAAGACAGACAAATGACCAAAAGGTGCGTGAAAAGGTGCTCAACGTCACCAACCGTAACAGAAACACAAAATTACAATGAGCTACCACCTCACACCCACTTCGAATGGCTATTATAGAAAAGACAAGTGATAACAAGGGCTGGCCAAGGTGTGGAAAACGGGAACTCTGGTATATTGTTGGCGGGAATGTAAATTGGTAGGGGCATTATGGAAAACAGTATGGAGGTTCCTCCATGAAAAACTCGGAAGGGAGCTACCAAACTATCCAGTTAACTCTACTTTTGAGTATATATCAAAAGGAAATGACATCAGTTTCTCAGAGTTCTGTCCTCTTGTGTTCATTGCAGCACTATTCACAATTGCCAAGATAGAGAAACAAATGTCTGCTGATCAATGAATGGATAAAGAAAGAAAATGTGAGATATATATATTAAGTGGAATATTAAAGTAAATCCTGCCACTTCTGATAAAATGGATGAACATGGAGGACATTATGCTAAGCAAAGTCAGACACAGATAAATACCGCATGACCTCACTTATATGTGCAATCTAAGAAAGTCACTCACAAAGGCAAGAGAACAGTGGTTGCCAGGGGCTGAAGGTGGGTAGGGGAACAGTGAGATATTTGTCAAAGGACACAAAGTTTCTACTATTCAATGGCTATTATAGAAAAGACAAGTGATAACAAGGGCTGGCCAAGGTGTGGAAAACGGGAACTCTGGTATATTGTTGGCGGGAATGTAAATTGGTAGGGGCATTATGGAAAACAGTATGGAGGTTCCTCCATGAAAAACTCGGAAGGGAGCTACCAAACTATCCAGTTAACTCTACTTTTGAGTATATATCAAAAGGAAATGACATCAGTTTCTCAGAGTTCTGTCCTCTTGTGTTCATTGCAGCACTATTCACAATTGCCAAGATAGAGAAACAAATGTCTGCTGATCAATGAATGGATAAAGAAAGAAAATGTGAGATATATATATTAAGTGGAATATTAAAGTAAATCCTGCCACTTCTGATAAAATGGATGAACATGGAGGACATTATGCTAAGCAAAGTCAGACACAGATAAATACCGCATGACCTCACTTATATGTGCAATCTAAGAAAGTCACTCACAAAGGCAAGAGAACAGTGGTTGCCAGGGGCTGAAGGTGGGTAGGGGAACAGTGAGATATTTGTCAAAGGACACAAAGTTTCTACTATTCATGAGATCTAATGTAGAGCATGGTGACTACAGTTAATAACTTTTATACGTGAAATTTTCAGAGAATGGATCTTAAGTGTTCTCAGCATATACATACAAAACTATGTAAGATGATGGGTGTTAACTAATTAGCTTGATTGCAGAAATCATTTCACAATATATCCATGTATTAAAACATCATGTTGGGTCCCTGGTGGTCTAGTGGTTAGGACTCTGCTCCCACTGCAGGGGGCTCAGGTGCCATCTCAGGTCAGGAACTAAGATCCATATGACACAGGCAAAAAAAAAAAAAGTAAAAACAAAAACACAGTATGATGTACACTAAATATGCACAATTTTTATTTGTTAGTCAAGGCTGTGGAGGAACTGAAGCCCTCCTACACTGCTGGTGGGAAAGTGAAATGGAGTAGTTGTTTGGAACACAGGCAATTCTTCAAAGCAATATTAAACATACAATTACCATATGGCCCCAAAGATACATATACCCAAGAAGATATAGAGTCAACAGAAATGAGTATGTATGTTGATATAAAAACTTGTATGCAGATATTCACAGGAGTATTATTCACAATAAAAGTTTAAAAAAGCCTAAAAATCAATGACCATCTCAAGAAGCTATAAAACCAAACAAGAAACTAAACCCAAAGAGAGTAAGAAGGGAACAGAAATGAATGAAATAAATACACTGTGGAGAAAACCAACAAAACCAAAAGGTAGTTCCATGAAAAGACTAATATAATTAAATTGACAAATCCTAGCTGAGAATGACCAAACAAAGGAGAAACACAAATAACCAATTTAGTGGGTGGAAAAGACATCTTAGACATTTTAAAAAGTAGTAAGAAGACATCATAAACAATCTTTTGCCAATAAAACTGAAAATTTGGTGGAGATAAGCAAATTCCTAGAACAGTACAAACTTGCCCAACTGACAGAAGATGAAAAGGAAAAATCTGAATAGGCTGATATTTATTAAAGAAACCGAGGCACAACTGAAAACTTCCTGGCAAAGTAAATTCCAGATCTTAATGGCTTCAGTGATGAATATACTAAATATTTGACGAAGAAACATTTTTTTTTTAAGTTTATTTTCAAATTATCTCATAAAAAAGTTGTGAGAACAGCACAAAGAAATTTTTTTTTCTGGAACCATTTGGTAATAAATTGCCAACATGAAGTCCCATCACACTCAGATACTTTACTGTGTACTTCCTAAAAGAATATTCCCTGACATAGCCCCAGCAAAACCACCAGAACTTAGGGTATCTAAAGTAGTTCAGACTCATAGAGACAGAAAGTAAACCTGTGGTTGCCAAGGGCTGGAAGGAAGGGGAAATGGTGAGCTGTTATTCAGTGGGCACACAGTCTCAGTTTTACAAGATGAAAAATTTCTAGAACTCTGTTGCAAAAAATGGCAATACCGTGTTAACTGTGCCTTAAAAATGGTTGAGAGGACACATTTCAGGTTATGTGCTTTTACCACAGTTTTCAGAAGCAGCAGTATCACTTGCTAGAAATATAATTGTAAAGGTTAAAAAGTAGGGAAAAAGAACATTTAAATAAAAAAATCAAATTTGGTTTATTTGGTAATAAACCAAAAGAAACAAAAAACAGTGTAGTTTTTTTCAATAGCATAGATAAGGAAAATCATATGCTGACCTCAACAGACACAAAATTTTTTGAAAAAATTCAATTATCATTCATGATAACAGCTTCTGGCAAACTAAGAATAGAAGAGGAACTTACTTAATCTGATAAAAGGTATTAAAAACAAACAAGCTCCCAGGTGCATACCCAAGAAAACTGAAAACACTTGTTCAAACAAAAACTTGTACATAAACGAACATTCATGGCAGCTGAATCAAAATAGCAAAAGGCAGAAGCGATCCAAATGATCAATGACAGATGAGTGACAAAACAAAATTTGGTATATTTATACAATGGAATATTATTCAACCTCAAAAAGGTTGAAACCTGCTACAACACGGATGAACTTTGGAAATATGTTAAGGAAAAGGAGCCAGACTACCAAGGGCAAATATTGTATAATTCTACTTACATGCAGAACCTGGACTTGTGAAATTCAGAGACAAAAAACAGATTGGGGGAGCTGGGGAAGAGGTAATACACAGTTATTGTTTAATGGGTACAGAGTTTTATTTTGGGAAGAAAAAGTCCTGGAGATGTATAGTGGTAATGGCTGCACAATATAAATGTACTTAGTGCCATTGAATTGTATGCTTTGAAATGGTTAAAATTGCAATTCTCATGTTATATATAGCTTATCACAATAAAACATAGCAGAAATTTTAATAATAAAACACAAAAGCCTTCTATAATCAAGAAGAAGATAAGAATGCCTGTTAGAGCAAACATTCAACAAGGTACTAGAGGTCTCAGCCGATGGGATAAGGCAAATAAAAAAGAAGCGTAAAAATGGTAGAGGAAGAAATCAAATCTCATGATTTACAGATGACAAGGCTGTATAGGGAAAAAATTTAAACCCCTCAGAGAAACTATTAAAATTAATATGAATTTCTTCTTCCAACCATGACGGAGTGTCAGAAACCAGATATATCCTCCTGCCTTAACACAACTAGAAAAATGGAAATATACATGAAATAATTTCACACACTGGCCAACAGGCAACACAAGAGGGAAAAGAATGAGGCAGCCATGTGACTGCCCCAATTTAACGCTTGGAGAGCATATCCAGGCTGCAGCATAGGCAGGGAGGGCCCCAACAGCCTCAATCGGCTCAGGAAACACTTGGGAAAGGCAGCAGGGCAAAATGCTGGGGAGGCTGATGTGCAGACAGAGAGCATTATGGATGTTTCCAGAGGGGTCCCCTCAGGCCTTCGAGTAAATGACACTGTGTTAATGTGTATAAGGAAACTACACCAGGCTGGGGCGGGAGAAGGGAGACATCAGAAATTAATGGAGAAATCCTCAGAACCGTCTATATTCTCACCATCCAGAATGAAGATTCTTAACATACCGAAGCTCAAGCAGAGTCCTCAGAAGGGTACTGTCTCAGGGTGAGGCCAAAATCTAGGGTATATGCTACTTTAGACCCATGCTAACTGGAGTGGATTGAATAATGGGTAATTATCCAATTACTCAAGATGTCTATGCTGTGATCCCTGGATCCTGTGAATATTTAGATGACAAAGGGAAAGAAAAATCATATGAAGAGGAACAGAATGGGAGCAGACTTCACATCAGAAATCATCTTTAAAGTACTAAAAGAAAAATAAAAAAATCCTGTAAACCTAGAATTCTATACCCAGCAAAAATACCTTTAAAAAGCCCTGCAAAATAAAGACTTCTTTGGACAAACAGGAAAAAAAAAAAAAATGCATCACCAACCAACCTACATTATAGGAAATGTTAAAGAAATCTCTTCAAGCAGAAGATCAAAAGGAAGTCTGAATACAAAGGAATTTTAAAAACTGGAAATGGCAAATATGTGGGTAAATATTAAAGGTTTTTTCTCATTTAAAAAACATCTTTAAAAGATACCTACCCTGCAACCCAGCCATTCCAGCACCAGGTATTTACTCAGAAAAAGTGAAAACATATATCCACACAAAGACTTGTACATGAAATCTTCATAGCAGCTGTCCTGGTAATAGTCAAAAGCTGGAAAAAGTCTAAATGCCCTTCAATAGATGAATGGATAAATAAACTGGTATAGCAATACACTGGAACACTACTAGAAACTACTGATACAGGCAAAAATATGGATGAACCTCAAATATTCATATTGCATGAAAGAAGCCAGGGAAAAGAAAAGAGTCTATATCATACAGTGCCATCTATATGGGGAGGGTCTCCTGGAGGAGGGCATAGCAACCCACCCCAGTATTCTTGACTGGAGAATCCCATGGACAGAGAAACCTGGAGGGCTATAGTCCATGGGGGTCACAAAGAGTCAGACACGACTGAAGCAACTTGGCATGCTGGCTTGAAAATACAAATTTATCAATAGGAATAGAAAGCAGATCAGTGGTTTTCAACGTGATTAACCAATGATTAACCGAGGTAACCTAATTGATTTCAATGTGATTAACCAGTGATTAACCAATGTAACGGATTTGACATTTACAGAGTAATTCACCCCAAAACAGCAGAGTACGCATCTTTTTTCAAATGCATATGGAACACTCCAAAGACAGTCAATATGCTAAGTTATAAAAGGTCTGGAATCATGATAATGTCCTTTGTTCCGTAACAGCACTGAACTAGAAATCAGTAACAGAGATACTGCAACAATCTCCAAATAGTTAGAAATTAAATAGATACTTCAGAATAATCCACAGGAAAAAGAAGAAATCATAAAGAATTTGGAAAGTAATTTATACTAATTAAAACAAAAACACAACAAAATCTGTAAGATTCAGCTAGAGAAACAGAGGGAAATGTATAGCATTGAATGGTCGTATTAGAAAACAATTTTTTAAAATCAAGTAAAAATCCAAGTTTCTGTCTTAAGAAGCCAGAAAAAGAAAAGCAAATTATACCCACAGAAAAGAAAACAATGGGGCAAAAAGAAAAAGAAAAAAAAACAAAGAACAACAGAGAAAAAGCAATGAAGTTAAAAGCTGGAAGATATCAACAAAACGGATGACCTTCTAGCAAGACAGATCAGAGGTTAAAAAAAAAAGACACAAATTACCAGTACCAATAAAATGAGTGAGAACATTACTACAGAGCCTATGGATATTAAAAAGACACAAGGCTTCCCAGGTAGCACTAGTGGTAAAGAATTTGTCTGCCAGTGAAGGAGACGTAAGAGACTCAGGTTTGATCCTGGGTTGGGAAGATCTCCTGGAGGAGGAAATGGCAACCCATTCCTGTATTCTTGCCTGGAGAATCCATGGACAGAGGAGTCTGGTGGGCTATGGTACACTGGGTTGCAAAGAGTCGGACACGACTGAGCATCTGAGCACAAGGGAATACTATAAACAACTTTATGCCTCTGAATTCAACAACTTAAATTGCCTTACTGCTGTTAAACAATTGAAAACATAGTTTAAAACCCTCCAACAAAGAAACCTCTAGATCCAGATGGCTTCACTAGTGAATCCTATGAAAAATTTAAGGAAAAGATAGTCCTAACTCTCGTCCCTGATACCAAAGCCAAAGATACTACAAAAAAAGGAAATGATATATTTTTAAGTGGTCATCATCTGGTACAAGATGACTAAACCAGAATATGATCTAAAGTAAAATACAACAGATTCTAGGGTAGAACACTTATATAAAAATATAAGTAAAAGAATGGGTGTATATAATACTGTCTACACACACATAAAGATGCCCCATATGGGGATTTCAGGTAACAGTTACTTTATTCTTTATATATGTATTTTTTCCTGTATTGCTGAATTTCTTACAATGAGCACAGGTAATTTTTACAATGAGAATAATCATTTTGAAAATTAAACACATCTCCCCTTGCCAAGGGCCTGAAAGATATCAAGATCAGAACCAAGGTCAGATGACTAAAGAAAAGATAAAATAAGGCATTGCTTCTCCCTCCCTCACTGGTTTCAAATCAACTTTCTGCTGTCGGTTTCTGGGAGTAAAAACAGACAGTACTCCAGACCACCAAATCTTTCTTCTGCTACAGCCCACCTCCCTGCGAGTCACACAGTTTAAAAAGCCCAAACCAATCTCCACAACAGGGTGAGGAAGCTTCAGTTAAACACACATCGTAAGGAAGGGCGATGAAACCAAAAGCACCTTCACCTCAACCCAAGTTCGAAGCAGTTATCGTTCCTCTTTTAGTCAGGAAGCTCTTCCCCAGGACACTCTTACGCTATTTTTAAAATTTCTCTGTTCTCACATCCTGGCTGCTTGCGGGGAGGCGGTGAACAAATCTCTTCCTGTTTGAGCTCTGGGTTTTGAGCTCTGGGTTCTGACTTCAACTTAAAAGTTCCACTTCCTGGTTGTCATCTGTCTCACTAGCTGGACAGAAAGCCATTCTTCGGGCTTCAGGCAATTATTTTCTTGAATAATCTCATAGCTTGAGTCCTAATCTCTCAAGTCTGTCTAACTTGGCCTTTTCTGATGAGCTGTTCTCCAAACCGTCCATTTAAAAGAACTCATCCTGGGTTCAGCCATGGCCTCTAAACCAGAGGTAGAAAAACAGTGAGCGAATGAAGAATCCAGTTCAAAAATGTGTTTTGTTTAGCTACAGAGCATGTTCAACTTCATTTGGTTCCCAACATTAAAAAACACAATATCTTAAATTAAAACCCTTGTGTCCTATTGGCAGGAATGTAAAACGGCACAGCCACTATGGCAAACAGTATGGTGATTCCTCAAAAAATTAACAATAGAGTTACACGGTGATCCACTCTGGGTACATAACCGAAAGAACTGAAGGCACGAACTCAAAGAGCATTTGTGCAACCCTGTTCATAGCAGCATTATTCACAAAAGCCAAAAGGTGGAAGCAACCCACATGTCCATCAAGAGATGAGTGGGTAAAAAAGGAATGTGGTGTATACATACAGAGAAATATTATTTAACCTTAAAAAGGAAGGAAATCCAGGTACATGCTGCAGCGTGGATGCACCTTGAGGACATGATGCTAAGTGAAATAAGTGTCAGAAAAGGACAGGTACTGTCTGAGTCCACTTGTTTGAGACAGTCAGTCCAAATCACGGAGACAGAAAGCAGAATGTGGTTGCCAGGGTCTACAGGGAAGGGGGAAAGGGAAGTCTGTGGTAATGTTTACAGAGTTTCAGTTCTGCAAGACAAAAAAGTTCTGGAGACTGGTTATGCAAGAACGTAAATGTACTCAATGCCACTGAACTGTACACTTAGAAAATGGTTAAGGTGGTAAACTTTATGTGTTTCACTATAATTTTTAAAAATCCAAACGTTTCAGACTTCATTTGCAAAACTCAGATCTGATATCTCAGGACCTCAATTCTCACCTGTCAACCATCTCCAGCTTATCTCTGACCACCATCCTGCATCATTCTTGTATCTGTCTGGCTTCTTTAGGTATGTGAATCTGCAGCTCCTGCTCTAAACCCAGAGTGTCACCTTTCACAGTAGAGCCCTCCAATCTGTCCCCTACTGGGCAAGGCAGGAGTGCTCTCTTTGGTGGAGAAGCCAACACTCTCAACCCCTCAGCAACTAATGGCAAACACTAGCACAGTTAAGACCATTCCTAAAAAGCTCTTTGCCAAACCTTGCCCCAAACACACTGCCTTTCCTCCTTTTCTCTCCATTTATCTAAATATTGTTCTTCCTCTCATCTCACTCATCCATGAAACTTTCCCTATCAACTCTAATTCCCAGAGATTCTTCCTTCTCTCATTTCTGTAGCATTTACCATCTGTATTGCTGTACAGTCAGTGACCTTGTAGGTATACATCTGACTTGCCCAGTTATACCTCAAGGCCCTCATTTTTCAGCAAATACAAAGCAGCTACTATAAGTACTGGGGATATGGTGGTAAGTTAGAAAGACAAGGTCCCTGCCATCACGGAGTTTACTTTCTAGTGAGCAAAGACATACAAATAAGTAAAACATTTCAGAGATTGATAAACATTGGCGGGGGGGGGGGGGAGTGATGGAGGATAATAATGAGGTAGAGAGTCATTAGTGAGTAAGCACAGCGGTCAGTAATAAGCCTTGTTGAAGAAGCATATTAAGCTGAGACCGGAATGGTAAGAGGAAGCCAGCCATGAGAAAAACCTTGGGAAAGAGCACTCCAGTCAAAGGGAACAGCAAGTCCAAAGACCCAGTTTCGGGAACAGAAGTATCTAGTATGGCTAAAGCATAGGCAATGAGGAAGACAATAGTACAAGATGAGGTCAAGGAGGTAAGAAGGGGCTTAGATCCTATAAGTGACTTACGAGGATGATTAGTGTATCATAGTGGCTAACATTTTAAGGGCAGGCATTCAATAAAGAGTTGAGTACCATCACCATTTACTTGTTTGAAAATACCCAGTTACTTTTGATCCCAATTATCTCCTTGTTACTGGATACTTTTCATCCCTTCAGCAAACATCTTTTCAGTACTACTGTCTGGCAAAAGGTACTGCTCACCCCTTTAATGAAGGTAGGTTTGTCCTTTATGCCAAAGTTCCAGAGCAAGATATCTCCCCCTTTGGAGCCCACAGCCAGGGTGCTGGGGTGAGTTGGGTGCCACGCCAGGGATGTGGCCCTCCTGTCAAAAGGGGCAGCCTTTTGGAATATCCGGTAAGAAGCCAGAGAGTTCAAAAAGGACTGCTGGAGACCCTAATACAGAGAGAAAATAATTAGGTTGAATTAAAACACAAGAGTAAATTGCCTATCTCTGATTCCTTCATAGATGAGGCTGGGGGCCAAGTTCTCCCACTAAGGGAAAACTAACTGCCTGGCTCTGTACATAAAAAGATTTGCAATACATATAATCTAACCACAGAAATCAAGGAGGCTGAGTGCATTCCTGCTAGGACCCCTAAAGCACAGGACCTCTATCTTGCTGAGAGCCCAGTAGCCAGTCAACAAGGTGGGGGTGATCTGACCATTCTGACAACCCAGTGAACCAACCCAGCATCTAATTTTGGAGCATCCAGCAGCTTAAAAAGGCACCATACAAACCCCTGAACTCTTCAGCCAGGAAACGCCTCACCTGCTGCAGAGATGGCCAGGCAGCTGTGCCCAGCTTATGCCGGTGAAGGGCCCTGACGATGCTGCTGCATAGCGGCGGGACCCGCAGGCTAGCCAACCCCGCCCAAAGGCAGCCTGAGTCAAATCTTCTGCTAGAACCTGCCAAGCAGAACAGACACATATTTTCCGCTCCAATCTCACGCAGGCAAGATTCTTCTGCCGAATGTGCCAGAAAGAAAGCCCTATTGCTTCTTTTGGCAGAGACAATCTCTCCTATCACCTCCTAAGATCTTTTCAGGTTCTGCTCAGTCTCACCGAGCACAACAAATAAACAGCGAGCAGGGATTCAACCTCTTCCAAAAAACATTCCCCAAAACAGTAGTTCTGGAGTGAAAATGATCTTGCACGGTTCCTAGAAGTGAGCCCAAGAAACACACAAGAACTGCAGAACTCTTCTCAGTTTGGGATGGAAAACTGGTGATAGGGTTGAGTGACAATTTAAAAGTCATATATAAGCACAATAAAAAGATTTGAAGATGATATAGTGGAAGTGACTAAGAAAAGCAGTTTTTTAAATCCTGTATTACAATAATGTAGAAGTGACTAGCTGTGGGCCCCAAGTCCAACCTGTTCTCCTGAAAACCAGCAGGATCCATGGGGTCTGGCATGGGGCTAAACTCACTAGGCTACTTCTGGGGAGGCAGATCCAACTAGAATAGGAATAAAGCAACTCCGGATTACTAACCTGTATTTGAGGACCTGATCTCTATAAATCCTGCCTCTGGACAACCCATTCTTTCTTCTCATGAACAAAAACATACACTTCATCGACAATCCCGTCTTTTAACTTCCCTACTTTCCTTATAGCCCCAGCTTTTAAAGAAACCCGTTAGTTTTCCAAGGAAGGAAATTGAGGATTCCCGCAGTTAAATCAAGGACAGATAGCTAACAATCGTGACTATCGAAATTAAGCACACACAGCACCACGCAAGGTAGGATTATGCAGTTCTCAGTGTGTAAAAATGCCGATACAAACAAGGAATTGGAAAAGTCGGTTGTGTCTGTTGTAACGGAGGTCATCTGCCTCGTCCCGTCACCTGAAGGAGGTTAAGCCCAAGCTCTAAGGGTGTCAAAGGACCTGCAGGCAAAATGCATAGCCCGAGGCGCCCACAATGTGGGCCAGCCTCAGAACCTATGCGCACCCATCCCCCACTCCAGCCTTCTGCGTGAGAACCCCAAATTGCGGAATTAATTAAAGCAGCAGGCACAGGCAGTACCGGGGCCCTTCGCACAGAGCTTCTTGGCCTCGGGCTCCGGCTCCCGGGGGCTTCTGTTCCTCTTGCTCTTGGGGCGCACAACCACCTCAGGGGTCTTCTGGGTTTCTGGGCGTTTCCTGGGAGCCATGGCGTCCTCCGTGCGAAGGGGTACTATGCCCTGTGCCGAGGAAGAATTAAGAAGCCGCTGGGGAGAACAAGGCGGGGACTAGGAAAATCGCTCAGCCACAGGTAGGGCAACTAAGCCAACTTCCCGCCAAACAGGCTCGCCGGGAAGGCGGGGGAGCGCGCGGACGGATGGGAAGTGTGTGAAGGCAGGGCCTCACCGCTCCCCAGAGAAAAGGGATGCCGCCTACAAG
>SJYC01018022.1:0-21152 GCA_006408675.1 Madoqua kirkii
GGTTTGTCCTTTATGCCAAAGTTCCAGAGCAAGATATCTCCCCCTTTGGAGCCCACAGCCAGGGTGCTGGGGTGAGTTGGGTGCCACGCCAGGGATGTGGCCCTCCTGTCAAAAGGGGCAGCCTTTTGGAATATCCGGTAAGAAGCCAGAGAGTTCAAAAAGGACTGCTGGAGACCCTAATACAGAGAGAAAATAATTAGGTTGAATTAAAACACAAGAGTAAATTGCCTATCTCTGATTCCTTCATAGATGAGGCTGGGGGCCAAGTTCTCCCACTAAGGGAAAACTAACTGCCTGGCTCTGTACATAAAAAGATTTGCAATACATATAATCTAACCACAGAAATCAAGGAGGCTGAGTGCATTCCTGCTAGGACCCCTAAAGCACAGGACCTCTATCTTGCTGAGAGCCCAGTAGCCAGTCAACAAGGTGGGGGTGATCTGACCATTCTGACAACCCAGTGAACCAACCCAGCATCTAATTTTGGAGCATCCAGCAGCTTAAAAAGGCACCATACAAACCCCTGAACTCTTCAGCCAGGAAACGCCTCACCTGCTGCAGAGATGGCCAGGCAGCTGTGCCCAGCTTATGCCGGTGAAGGGCCCTGACGATGCTGCTGCATAGCGGCGGGACCCGCAGGCTAGCCAACCCCGCCCAAAGGCAGCCTGAGTCAAATCTTCTGCTAGAACCTGCCAAGCAGAACAGACACATATTTTCCGCTCCAATCTCACGCAGGCAAGATTCTTCTGCCGAATGTGCCAGAAAGAAAGCCCTATTGCTTCTTTTGGCAGAGACAATCTCTCCTATCACCTCCTAAGATCTTTTCAGGTTCTGCTCAGTCTCACCGAGCACAACAAATAAACAGCGAGCAGGGATTCAACCTCTTCCAAAAAACATTCCCCAAAACAGTAGTTCTGGAGTGAAAATGATCTTGCACGGTTCCTGAGAAGTGAGCCCAAGAAACACACAAGAACTGCAGAACTCTTCTCAGTTTGGGATGGAAAACTGGTGATAGGGTTGAGTGACAATTTAAAAGTCATATATAAGCACAATAAAAAGATTTGAAGATGATATAGTGGAAGTGACTAAGAAAAGCAGTTTTTTAAATCCTGTATTACAATAATGTAGAAGTGACTAGCTGTGGGCCCCAAGTCCAACCTGTTCTCCTGAAAACCAGCAGGATCCATGGGGTCTGGCATGGGGCTAAACTCACTAGGCTACTTCTGGGGAGGCAGATCCAACTAGAATAGGAATAAAGCAACTCCGGATTACTAACCTGTATTTGAGGACCTGATCTCTATAAATCCTGCCTCTGGACAACCCATTCTTTCTTCTCATGAACAAAAACATACACTTCATCGACAATCCCGTCTTTTAACTTCCCTACTTTCCTTATAGCCCCAGCTTTTAAAGAAACCCGTTAGTTTTCCAAGGAAGGAAATTGAGGATTCCCGCAGTTAAATCAAGGACAGATAGCTAACAATCGTGACTATCGAAATTAAGCACACACAGCACCACGCAAGGTAGGATTATGCAGTTCTCAGTGTGTAAAAATGCCGATACAAACAAGGAATTGGAAAAGTCGGTTGTGTCTGTTGTAACGGAGGTCATCTGCCTCGTCCCGTCACCTGAAGGAGGTTAAGCCCAAGCTCTAAGGGTGTCAAAGGACCTGCAGGCAAAATGCATAGCCCGAGGCGCCCACAATGTGGGCCAGCCTCAGAACCTATGCGCACCCATCCCCCACTCCAGCCTTCTGCGTGAGAACCCCAAATTGCGGAATTAATTAAAGCAGCAGGCACAGGCAGTACCGGGGCCCTTCGCACAGAGCTTCTTGGCCTCGGGCTCCGGCTCCCGGGGGCTTCTGTTCCTCTTGCTCTTGGGGCGCACAACCACCTCAGGGGTCTTCTGGGTTTCTGGGCGTTTCCTGGGAGCCATGGCGTCCTCCGTGCGAAGGGGTACTATGCCCTGTGCCGAGGAAGAATTAAGAAGCCGCTGGGGAGAACAAGGCGGGGACTAGGAAAATCGCTCAGCCACAGGTAGGGCAACTAAGCCAACTTCCCGCCAAACAGGCTCGCCGGGAAGGCGGGGGAGCGCGCGGACGGATGGGAAGTGTGTGAAGGCAGGGCCTCACCGCTCCCCAGAGAAAAGGGATGCCGCCTACAAGTTGGCTCGGAGTCAGTCCAAGTCAGCTGACCTGCCAGAAGTAAAGATGGCCATCAGCACTCAGCCTCCCCATTTGAAGCCTCTTCAGACGCCACGCTGCCAGGCCTCTGGCCCCCGCCTACCCCCGAGACTGGATGCCAATCAAAACTTCGGCTCCGCCTCTCTACCTTCTAATTGGTGACCACGCCCTCGCGGGCTTTGTGATTGGCTGATCCCTACAGTTGGCGTGAGGCGGCTTCGTAGAAAGTAACCACATCCTGGCGGGGCAAATTAAGTTGTGTCTGTCGGCTGGCTCTGCGGTTGACGTCAATTAGCTGTTATTTCTCCAGCTCTGCCGAAACTCAGCTTCTTTATGGAGAACAGTTGAAGCCCTCAGCTTTTAACTAAAGTTTCCCTAAGCCCGTTTAGCGTCCTCCTCAGTAACCTAGGGCAGTGATGATGGACCGGAGAGAGTGCGGCTAAGCTAACTGCCTGGGCTGAGAGGTCTTGTGCCCTCGACTTCAGCCACGGGCCATTGCAGTGAGCTTCGTCAGTGTCCCATCCGGCCAGATAGGAGACAGTTTGGATACATCCCACTTTCTGCCTCGATCCAGGCAGAACTGCTTGTCGGGAACTTCTGGTTCTTTGGTTCCACTGGCTAAGTCCCATGTCAGGTGCTTTGGGAGAGTGAGCAGAGACAAAAGTGTGTTCGCGGTAGATCGTGCATTAAAGGAGCTTTCAGACAGGTAGAGTGCCACAAACAACTCTTGGAAAGAAAAGAATGCTCCAGAGAAAAACTGGAAAATGCTTTCTTGATGGGAAAATCAGCTCAGGGTGGTAGAAATGGCAGACAATGGAAAAGCGCAAGCTGGTGGCATCTCCCCCGCAGCTGTGTTTTCAGAGCTGTGTTACTGAAGCAAGACGCCCCCTCTCCCTTCCTCAGACCAGCCCTTAGTTTCACCTCAGCGGGCATTCATTTCTGGGGGATCCTGAAGTATGAGAAATTGTCCTGCCCCTAAACTGTTGTAGTCAGTTTACAACCTACTAAGAATAAAAATACATGTGAAACAAGTCAAGTTAGGGCACAGTTAGGGGACTTCCCTGGTGATCCTTTGGCTGAGACTCCACACTCCCAGTGCAGGGGCCCTAGGTTCCATCCCTGGTGGGGGAATTAGATCCCACATGTCTCAAGTAAATTGTCCCGTTAGCAACTAGAAGATCCCTCATGCAGCAACTAAGACGCAGCCAAGTCAAATAATAGATTAAAAAAAAATAACACAGGTGAGTACTAAGAGTTAGATGCATTCAGAAAAGATAATCTAATGGAGAAAGAAGTATTTAGGAAAGCCTCATGGGGAAGATGGGGTTTTGTGGAGTTGGCTGGGGGAGGAGAATAGCACCCTAAGAGGAGAAGCAGACTGATAAAAGTGAGACATGGGTATGGGTTGTGAGAAGAGAAAAACAGCTCCTTGGGCTTCTCGGGTGGCTCAGTGGTAAAGAATCTGCCTGCCAATGCAGGAGACCTGTGTTCCATCCCTGATCAGGGAAGATCTGAAGCCTGAGTGCACTAGAGCCCATTCACCACAAGAGAAGCCACTTCAATGAGAAGCCTGCACATTGCAAGAAAGAGTAGTCCTTGCTCGATACAGGTAGACAGAAGCTTGCACAGCAATGAAGACTTAGCACAGCCACAAATAAGTAAAATTATTAAAAAAAAAAAAAAAGCAGCTGCTGGCATCTGGAAGCTGCTGCTACTGCTAAGTCACTTCAGTTGTGTCCGACTCTGTGCGACCCCATAGACGGCAGCCCACCAAGCTCCCCGGTCCCTGGGATTATCCAGGCAAGAACACTGGAGTGGGTTGCCATTTCCTTCTCCAACGCATGAAAGTGAAAAGTGAAAGTGAACTTGTTCAGTCATGTCCAACCCTCAGCGACCCTATGGACTGCAGCCTTCCAGGCTCCTCTGTCCATGGAATTTTCCAGGCAAGAGTACTGGAGTAGGGTGCCATTGCCTTCTCTGATCTGGAAGATGACCTAGCACTATTAGCTAGGTTTTAGTCATCTGTTGAGATAATTTTGCAAAATATCAGCACAGACAGACAAGGCCATTTTATAATCATGGTGTGTGTGTGTGCACATGGACACACGCCCAATTGTGTCCACCCTTTGTGACCCCATGGACTGTAGCCCACCAGGCTCTTGTGTCCATGTACTTTTCTAGGCAAGAATACTGGAGTGGGTTGCCATTTCCTTCTTTAGGGGATCTTCTGGACCCTGTGGGATTGAAGACATGGGATTGAACCCACGTTTCTTGTGTCTCTGCATTGTGGGAAACCCAAAGAATCCACCTGCTAATGTAGGAGACGTGAGTTGGATCCCTGGTCTTGGGAGATCCCACATGCCTCAAAGCAACTAAGCCTGTGTGCCATAACTACTGAGCCTGTGTAATCTTGATAGATCAACACAAAAAGATAATCACTGATGTTTGAATACAGACAGAAGTATGAACACTGTCCAAACCACAGAAATGACCCAAACATTCCACTATTATTTTGGCTAATATGAATGACTGCAGATTCTTTGCTAATCACGGCTTTAGCTTTGCTTCATTCTTATTGATATGCAATCATAGAACCATTCCTGTGTCCTGACAGCCTCCAATCCAGAGCAAAGGCCCACTTTTCTGATTCCGTATCCAAATCATCTGGTTGAGCAGAGCAGCGTGAAGGATCTAAGTTCCCCCAACCAGGGATTGAACCTGGGCCCTTGGCAGTGAGAACACAGAGTCCTAACCACTGGACAACCAGGGAATTTCCTCCTATTTCTTTCTAACACCTTCTTTCAGAGACGTCCGCCCTTCTCCATGGTATGCATCCTCTGTTGCAATGGCAGTAGACCCAGAGTTCAACTCTATTTGTGTCCCTGATGGTATTTGGCTTGAGGGCATGAATATTCATGAGCAGGATAGGAGGCAGCTTGAAGAGGAGACAACTGATCACGTTAAAGATCTCTGCAGGGACTTCCCTCGGAGAAGGCACTGGCGACCCACTCCAGTACTCTTGCCTGGAAACTCCCATGGACGGAGGAGCCTGGTGGGCTGCAGTCCATGGGGTCTCGAAGAGTCGGACACGACTGAGCGACTTCCCTTTCACTTTTCACTTTCATGCATTGGAGAAGGAAATGGCAACCCACTCCAGTGTTCTTGCCTGGAGAATCCCAGGGACGGGGGAACCTGGTGGGCTGCCGTCTATGGGGTCGCACAGAGTCGGACACAACTGACGTGACTTACCAGCAGCAGCAGCAGGGACTTCCCTGGCCGTCCAGTGGCTAAGAGTCCATGCTCCCGATACAGGGGGCCCAGGTTCAATCCCTGGTCAAGAAATAAGAGTTTTGCGTGCCACAGTGACAACTGATGATCCCGAGTGCCACATGTAGGACCTGGCACAGCCAAGTAAATATGAAAAATAAGTCAATAAAGGATTATGGAAAGTGAGAGAGGCCAGATAAAGAGGGAGGTGGTGTAGTAAGCAGAAGAATTCATCCTACTGACATTTATCAAAACCCACACTGTTCCTGGCATTATTCCAGTCAGAAAGAATGCTGAAGTGGAAAAAAAAAATGCTCTTTTCCCCCATGGAGTATGCCTTTCAATCAACAAGTAAACATGCAACTACAGTATTGTGTGATAAGCTGGGTGAGAGAGGAAGCACTGGATTCATGTGGGGTAGGGGGCACAGGAAAAGGACACTTGAACTCATTTCGGAGTGGAGTACAGAAGGGACAGTGTTGGGACTTTCCTGGCGGCCTTCCAGTGGTCAAGACTCAATGTCCCCAGCGGGTTCCATCTCCGGTCGGGGAATAAGATTGCACACACTGTGTGGGCGTGGCCAAAGAATGTTTACTAAGTGAACAGAGTCAAGGAAATCTTCCCAGAGAAGGTGACACTTAAGGTAAATCTTGAGAGGAAACTGAGGCAGGGGAGACGGGGAGAACCTTCCGGGCAGGAGGAGTAGAAGGCAGAAAGGCAGGGAGGTAACTGTTAGCCATAATGGACTCACGAGCAAAGGAGATGTCCCGCTTAACACCAGACTTTCTTACAATCTTTGTTTAGGGCTGAGGAGTCTTCCACGGTGGATATAAAACAACAGCAGCAAACAAACCACATGTGAGCAGTGACTACCTTGCACATACCAGTAAAGCACTTTGCCTCAGGTTGTGTGATGGGCCATTCTTACCCTGAGTTTTGCTGTTTCCAAGGGACTTGATCCATTCCCACCTGATGAACCATTGAGTGCACAGTGGGCAAAACTATTTAATACATATTTTTGATGCAGCTACTCTCATAATGGCGTGAATGGTACAGCATTGCTCTGGTTTCATGCGTGGAGAGGTTGTGCCGGGTAACCCCCTTTACAGATGTTTGGGTTCTATCTGTGACACTACTTTTTGATGTAAGGCATCACAAGGCAATTCATTCAAAAGCTGCTGGTGGTAGCAAATCAAGGCCTCGCGTTCACACTGGAAGCCTGGCAGACTGTGAGCATGGCCCTAAATAATGCCAGTTTCTTTGACCTGCAAAACAATGTGTGGCTTAGGTGTTTTCTGGAACAAATAATATAGCACAGTGGAGAGAGCATTGTACTGAGACTGTGTATGTGGTCTTGGAGTGGCCTCATCATCTAATGAAAGGGAGAGAGGAGGCGGGTCTCTCAGATCCTTTTTGATTTTAAAATCTGTGATCCTGTGACTGGCTTGCTGTTAAAGCCGCAGAAACCAGGGACTGCTTTCAACTCTGGTCTCCCTGTGGGACGCTTCCATCTAGTAGGGATTATTTTCCTGTTGCAGGCTGATACATGACTCTGATTCTGATCAAGCTGTCTGTGGATCCAAACACTCCGCTGAGTCTGCAGAACCATCCATAATCCACACAGATGGCGTGTGCAGGCTTCCCACACACAGTTACTGCATCCAGTGGTTTGCAAATGACAGCCTCAAGGATTCAGCAGCATTTGCAGGAGACTGAAGTCTAAATTCCTCCTAAAGGACTGGAGACAGGCTGAATACAGCATCCAGGGTCCTTGTTACTTGGCATCTCCAATACATATTAACTGCCCAAATATGAATAGATTTGTAATAATGTGAAGTGAAGGCATGACTCCCACTGTCTGGGAACAGCATCAGTTTTCAAAAATATAATAATTTGAGGTGGCTTTGGGAGTGGCAGACAGCTGTGTAAATACCCCCAAACCCTACCTTCTCTCTCTGCTGTGGGGAAGAAGCACCATCCACACACTAAATCAATATCCTGTCATGAAATACCATTGGCACAGGATGCCAGAAAACTTCTCTAGGCAGCCAGAGCTGCAGGGCATTCGCCAGAGTGCTGAAATAATATATGAAAGTGCTTCGCAAACTGTAAAGTGCTCTACAAATAGAAATTGTTATATAATCTCCTGGCAGCATGATTTTCACTGATAAGGTTTGAAAAAGGTGGTGGAGAGGCTGTTCTCCAGAATTCTCACCAGTCACTGAGCCATCATGGAAAGAGTGGGGACCAGAGAATGAGAAAGTGGGCATCTGAATTCAGGCCATGCCTTCTACTCGCTCTTCTCAAGCCAAATGTCTCTTCCAGGGACTACAAAAGTCCCAAGTGGCAGAAATAAAAATGGTTCTCTCTGTATTACAGCCAAGCCAGTCTCCCTGAGTGGATGAGTCATCCCCTGGTGGGACCGGGAGAACTGCATTTACATCTCTGTACGTTTCCTTCTTCCCCCTCCCCTCCCTGCTGCCCACCTTTGGCTCCTGTCCCTAGGAGCCAAGGTCCTGTTATTAGGACGTTGTAACTCCAGAAGCATGTGACAGAAAACTTGCTCGAGGAACCTCAGTTAACATTTTCTTTGTAAAGGAAGGTGATAAGCTGCTAGGATAGCTGTAGTTCTTATAGGTGAAGCCGATAGCCTGGGGGAGGGGGTGTTCTTAGTACCGATTTACACTCATCCTCCCCCACACTCCACACCCTGCGTGGGCATCATCGCTGGCACGTTTACTGTGATTCCTCTTTGTGCTAGACTTGCCCAGCGTCAGAAAGCCCCAGAATCTGAGCATTTTGTCATAGTAATAGGCAATCTGGAAGAGCATGCCCCATTCGTATTGACGGCATTTAGGCTGCTGATCCATCCTGCAAAGTGGCAGATAGATTTATGAAACTGGATGAAGAAAGTCTCTGAAAAGGCATTCTGCTTTTTAAGCTCAAGAAGCATTATACTAGATGTCCAAGGCTAACAGCTGTGGGCTCCTCAGCCTTGTGTGGAGGGTTGAATGATGGCCCTTGAAAAGATATACCCATATCCTAATCTCCAGAATAGATGGGCAAATAGATGGGAAAACAATGGAAATAGTGAGAGACTTTATTTTCTTGGGCTCTAAAATCACTGCAGATGGTGACTGCGGCCATGAAATTAAAAGATGCTTGCTCCTTGGAAGAAAAGCTATGACCAACCTATTAAAAAGCAGAGACATTACTTTGCCAGCAAAGGTCCGTCTAGTCAAAGCTATGGTTTTTCCAGTAGTCATGCATGAATGTGAGACTTGGACTATAAAGAAAGCTGAGCACCGAAGAATTGAAGCTTTTGAACTGTGGTGTGGGAGAAAACTCTTGAGAGTCCCTTGAACTGCAAGATCCAACCAGTCCATCCTAAAGGAAATCAGTCCTGAATATTCACTGGAAGGACCGATGCTGAAGCTTCCAAAGAAAGGCAATGCCAAAGAATGCTCAAATTATCGCACAGTTGCGCTCATCTCACATGCTACTAAAGTAATGCTCAAAATTCTCCAAGCCAGGCTTCAACAGTATGTGAACCATGAACTTCCAGATGTTCAAGCTGGTTTTAGAAAGGCAGAGAAACCAGAGATCAAATTGCCAACAGCCGCTGGATTATTGAAAAAGCAAGAGAGTTCCAGAAAAACATCTATTTCTGATTTATTGACTATGCCAAAGACTTTGTGTGGATCCCCACAAACTGTGGAAAATTCTGAAAGAGATGAGAATACCAGACCACCTGACCTGCCTTTTGATAAATCCGTATGCAGGTCAGGAAGCAATAGTTAGAACTGGACATGGAATAACAGGCTGGTTCCAAATAGGGAAAGAAATATGTCAAGGCTGTGTATTGTCACTCTGCTTATTTAACTTATATGCAGAGTACATCTGGAAAAGGCAATGGCACCCCATTCCAGTCCTCTTGCTTGGAAAATCCCATGGACAGAGGAGCCTGGTGGGCTGCAGTCCATGAAGTCACTAGGAGTCGGACATGACTGAGCGACTTCACTTTCACTTTTCACTTTCATGCATTGGAGAAGGAAATGGCAACCCACTCCAGTGTTCTTGCCTGGAGAATCCCAGGGACGGGGGAGCCTGGTGGGCTCCCGTCTATGGGATCACACAGAGTTCGACATGACTGAAGTGACTTAGCAGCAGCATCAGCAGCAGAGTACATCATGAGAAACAATAGGCTGGATGAAGCACAAGCTGGAATCCAGATTGCTGGGAGAAATATCAATAACCTCAGATATGCAGATGACACCACCCATACAGCAGAAGGTGAAGAAGAACTAAAGAGCCTCTTGATTAAAGTGAAAGAGGAGAGTGAAAAAGTTGACTTAAAGCTCAACATTCAGAAAACTAAGATCATGGCATCTGGTCCCATCACTTCATGGCAAAAAGATGAAGAAACAATGGAAACAGTGGCAGACTTTATTTTTGGGGGGCTCCAAAATCACTGCAGATGGTGACTGCAGCCATGAAATTAAAAGATGCTTACTCCTTGGAAGAAAAGTTATGACTAACTTAGCATATTAAAAAGGAAAGACATTACTTTGCCAACAAAAGTCTGTCTAGTCAAGGCTATGGTTTTTCCAGTGGTCATATATGGATGTGAGAATTAGACTATAAAGAAAGCTGAGCGCTGAAGAACTGATGCTTTTGAACTGTGGTGTGGGAGAAGACTCTTGAGAGTCCCTTGGACTGCAAGGAGATCCAACCAGTCCACCAGTCCATCCTAAAGGAGACCAGTCCTGAATGTTCAGCCACCTGATGTGAAGAGCTGACTCATTTGAAAAGACCCTGATGCTGGGAAAGATTGAAGGCAGCAGGAGAAGAAGGGGATGACAGAGGATAAGATGGTTGGATGGCATCACTGACTCAATGGACCTGAGTTTGAGTAAGCTCTGGGAGTTGGTAATGGACAGGGAAGCCTGGTGTGCTGCAGTTCCTAGGGTCACAGTCAGGCATGACTGAGCGACTGGACTGAACTGAATCTCCAGAAACTGTGAATGATATCTTACTTAGAAAGAGGGTCTTTGCAGACGTAGTTAAGAACTTTAAAATATGGAGATCATCTTGGATTATCCGATTAGACTGTAATCCAGTGGCAAGTGTCCTTATAGGAGTGAAGCAGAGAGAGATAAGACAAAGAGACAGACACATAGAGAGGATGGCGTGATCGAGGCAGAGACTGGAATGATATGGCTGTTGCCCAGGGGCACCAGATATGCCCCAGGTTGCCCGCAGCCACCGGCAGCCGGCAGAAGGACAGGGACAGCTCCTTCCCCAGGGCCTGGAGAGGGAGGTGTGGCCCTACGAACACTTTGGTTTTGGACTTTCGGCCTCCAGAACCATAAGAGAAGACATTCTGCTGTTAAGTCACCATTTGTTGTTCGGCAGCCCTCAGAAGCTAATATATCCAATCTCTGCCATGGCTGGTCTGTATCACCAAGAGGGAAAAATTGTTCCCTGGTGTTGGTGAGCCCTCAGGTTCCCACTTCTTAGCTGTGTCCCAAAGCAGATCCTGCACCTCTCAAAGTCTCTTCCCTCCATTGTTAATTGGGAAGAATAAATCCAACTGGACAGGGCTGTTACGAGGCTGGGGTGACCAGATGCTCAGCAGATCACGTGCAACTCCACAGACACTCTGCCCCCTCCCACCCGGTCAGTACGGGCTCACCTCAAGTGCAGAGGGCTTCCATTCTGCACAGTTTCTGCACCTTCTCCCGGGTCTCCGGCTCATCAGTGAGATTCAGGTAGTGCCTGTGTGCCAATAAAACTTTATGGAAATTTTTAATTTCAACAAATAATTGAAATGATAGACATTGACATTTGAATTCCTTCTAACCTTCATGTAACACAGAGAGCATTCTTCTTTTGATTCTTTTCAACCATTTAATTAAGAAAAGTTGTTCTTAGGGATTTCATTCGTGGCCCAGTGGTTAAGTGGACTTGCATGGCTGAGTCCCTTTGCTGTTCACCTGAAACTACCATAGCATTGTTAATCGGCTATACCCCAAAACAAAATGGTTTTGGTGTTTAAAAAATTAAGAAAAAAATCAATTGACCATAAGGAAAAAAAAAAAAGAGTCTGCCTTGCGATGCAGGGGATGCAGTTTCAGTCCCCGGTCAGGAGCCCACATGCCCCCAGACAGCTAGGCCCTTGTTCCGAAACGAGAGTCCACAAGCCGAAAGGAAAGATCCTGCATGACGCAACTAAGGTCTGACACAGCCAAATAATAAATAATAATCATCTTTAAAAGATTCATAGCTTTGAAAACAAACAAAAAATAAAAATCTTCTTACCTTGTGGGCCATCCAGGCTCCAGTTTGCTGATCCACTGCTCTAATCTATTCTTCACACAACATCCAGAAAGATCTTCAAGGTCTCTCCTGTTTAAATCCTGCACTCAGAATAAAACAAAGCCTGCAGTGTCTGAGAGCTGCCTGCCCCTCTTACCTCACCCTAGCCCTCTCTCCCTCTCATTCACCACTCTGCCCTTCTTTCCCAGGTCACATTCCCATCATAGGGACTTTGCACACGTCAGTCCTTCTGCCTGGAATGCCGTCTTCTAGGTTCCATCTTTACCTAGCTAACTTCTATTTGTCTTTTGGGCCTCTGGGGGCAGAGAAGCTTAAGCTTCCTGAGAGGAGTTTCCTCTGACTCTCTGACGCATTGAAATTGTGCTCCCCCTGTTCTTCTTTCGTGGCACTGTAGCCTTTTCAGTTCTGTTCAGTCACTTAGTCTTGTCTAACTCTTTGCGATCCTGTGAATCGCAGCACACCAGGCCTCTCTCTCCATCACCAACTCCTGGAGATCACTCAAACTCATGTCCATCGAGTCGGTGATGCCATCCAGCCATTTCATCCTCTGTCGTCCCCTTCTTCTCCTGCCCCCAATCCCTCCCAGCATCAGAGTCTTTTCCGGTGAGTCAACTCTTCACACGAGGTGGCCAAAGTACTGGAGTTTCAGCTTTAGCATCATTCTTTCCAAAGAACACCCAGGACCGATCTCCTTCAGAATGGACTGGTTGGATCTCCTTGCAGTCCAAGGGACTCTCAAGAGTCTTCTCCAACACCACAGTTCAGAAGCATCAATTCTTTGGTGCTCAGCTTTCTTCACTGTCCAACTCTCACATCCAAACATGACCACTGGAAAAACCATAGCCTTGACTAGACGGACCTTTGTTGGCAAAGTAATGTCTCTGCTTTTCAATATGCTATCCTTTTTATTCCCCTTTAAAACACATACCACAATTTGTAATTGTGTATGCAGGCTTTTGACTTTAGTGGAAAACTTCATGAAGCTTCCCTGGTGGCTCAGATGGTAAAGAATCCACCTGCAATGCAAGAGACTCAGGTGTGATCCCTGGGTCAGAAAGATCCCTTGGGGAAAGGAATGACAACCCATTCCAGTATTCTTGCCTGGAGAACCCCACAGACAGAGGAGCCTGGCAGGTTACAGTTCATGGGGTCGCAGAGTCCATGGGGTCACTTTATCCTGTCCTATCACATCCACAGAATTAGGAAACACATCTGCTTTGTTTGCACTGGACCAAGCATCCAGCATGGTGTCTGGCATAGTGGGTGTTCTCTGAATGGATCCCCCACTAGAATTCCTCTTTTACCAAAAAGGAGGTCCCCAGTGGACTTTGGGGAAGGGTCCCAATGAACCAGGGCAGGCTTCCTGAGCAGAACCCTTGCCTGCAGAACTGTAATGTGGACTGTGCAACAGTACCTTCCAAAGACTGCCCCAGGCAAATTCCTGACCCCAGAGAGGCTTTCTCCATAGTCCCCGCTCTGAAATCTGCTGCACATTTTTCACTCTAATGCCATCCATCTGCTGTTCTTCCTGTGTTTCAGCCCAGAAACAGCCACCTCTCCCCCACCCCCCACTGACTGAGGTTAACCCTTCTCAATAACTAGGACCAGTTTTTCCACCTGGGGTTGCCTGAGATCTTAAAAACATAGCTGTTGAACCAGAATACTTTACTCAGCTGCCCGTCTGGAATGCTGGGGCAATGTCCAGAGGCCACAGAGACAAACAGCAGCCTTCAGAGGAGATCAGCCCTGCCTGCAGCCCTCTGCCCACTCCAATTTACACTCGGAAGGGCTGCCAGAGTTATCTTTTTAAAGGACAAATCTGATCTAGTCACTTCCTTTCACACAGTGAGACTGTCTATGAGAAGGTGAAAGGAGCAACACCGTTGTAGACAATGCGACCCATCACCATCTCCTAAAACAAAACTGTTTAATTATACAATTTATGCTTAAGTACATACTCATCGTTAATTTTCAAAGATTACAAAGATCTCCTTCACCAGTTCTCTCTAGAGTGCGTATGCATGCTCAGTCGAGTCCAACTTTTTGCAACCCTAGGGACTGTAGCCCGCCAAGCTCCTCTGTCTATGGAATTTTCCAGGCCAGAATACTGAAGTGGGTTGCAATTTCCTACTCCAGGGCATCTTCTCAACACAGGGATCAGACTGGCATCTCTTTCATCTCCTGCATTGACAGGCAGATTCTTTACCATTGAGCCATCTGGGAAGCCTCTCTAGAGAAAATCACCAAAATCAGTTTGGTGCATATTCTCTGAATATTTTGAGTGTTCTGCACTTTGCTTTTTTGTATGCAACAGTATCTTGGATGTCTTCATATAAGAGCACATCTTTATCTCTCCTGTTCTTTAGTTATTGCAGAGTAATCCAAAACCATGAATGGACTTTAGGTTATTCAACCAATGGCCTCTTTTTTTTTTTTTCTTCATTAAAAAAATTTTTTTGACCACATCACATGGCAGGTAGGATCTCATTGCCTCGATCAGGGATCGAACCTGTGCCCCTACAGTAGAAGGACAGAGTCCCGACCAACCACTGGACCGCCAGAGATGTCACCCAACCACTACCCGTTTGTTTTCAAGTTTTTCCCTTTCTGCAAACAATACTATATGCAAACATCCTTGGACCTTTTCCTTGACTTGTACACGTTTGTCTGGAGTAGATACCAAAAAGTTGAATTGCTGGGTCACCATGTCACATGCTAACACCTCCGGGGCTTGGCACACCCTGATGCTCCCGCCTAGAATGCCTCTCCACATGACTAATTCTTGCTCATCAAGACCAGTCAAGTGTCATCGCCCAGTGAAAGGTGGTCTCTTCTGCTTCTGTTTTCCCATAGTATTTCCTGCTCATATTGTATCATTAACGTATACTCAGACTCTGCCTTTTTTATTTTTGTATTCCCAACACCCAGCCTAGGGCTTAGCATAAAGCAAAAATTCAAATGCTTTCTTGATTGGCTGAGTGAATAAATAAATAAACAAACAAAGGAACAGTGCTTAGGACATTCCAGAAACTCAAGGTGAGTGAGTCTGTGAATGCTGTGAACCTGGGCTGAGGACCAGCCGGCCACCTGGTGCCTGGAGCCAAGCTGCCTCTCTGGGTTTCCGTCTGTCTGGTCCTCCTGACCTCGGGACCTCATCTTGAGCTCTGTTCAAGTTGGGAACCCACTGATGGAGCCCCGTGAGTGTTCAGGGGCTCTGGCTGCAGAGCACAGACATCTGAAGCCTGGGGCAGCATTAGCAGGACCTTGGCTTTCCAAAGTCAGCTCTGACACTTGAAGCGCCCCACTATGCTCTGGGTTTTGGTTTGTTTTTTTTTTCTCCCTACAGTACCTTACGGGCAATTAAGATCAGCTGCAGCATTTCTTCAGATTTGAACCCGAGGGATGCCAGATGTTTTCCACTCCGCATTCCCTTCTCTTTGTGGTCTGACAAACAACTCTGTTTTTTCGAGTTTCTAGAGACTTCCCTGGATCCCAGAGTCTGGCTTGCAGCCTTTATTTTTAATGGGTTTCTGATAGGTGCCTCCTGTAGTTCATTTCTTTTCTTGTGATTTCACACTTTCTGTCCAGGAGCCTAAAGCCCCTCCGGGCACTAGGTGGGATGGTCACTGATTTTAAATAATACAAAACAGTATGGCTGTCGTTAGACGTTACCTCAGCTCCTCTCATTTGCAGTCGTTTTACAGTCATTAATTAGCTGCTGCACAGGCCCTTTTGGGAGGTCAGCCCAGTCACCTGTCATGTTTCATAGGGGTGGAAACAGAGATATGAAGAAAAGGGACTTGTCTAAGCCCCAGCTGAGAGTGGGTGTTGAAACTTGTCTCGGGAGCTACATCCTGCTGGGTTCACACCCTGCGAGCGCCCAGGCGCGGATCCACTACTCAGGTGCGAGGGGCCAAACGCGGCTCGTCTAGGGTGCCCCACAGGCCATTTCACCCTCCCACGGGGACTGCGGGGCAAGTCAGTCCTCAGCGGCTTAGATGCCCGTTTGAAATTATCCCCGTTCATTCTCTGCAAGCCCCCTTTTCATTTTATGAGCGGATTTATCTGCGCAGGGAACGCGTCCGTGATTCCCCCTGGATTTAGAAACTACATAATTTTGCTATTTTTAAAGCTGTCGTTTAAAAATCCGTGCACACGGACTCACACTCCTCGGGGAGAGTAGGGGTGGGGGTGGGGGAGTCGGGACAGAGAGGACGTGCTGGAGAGAGAACAGCTTGGCTCTCGGCTTCCCAGCGCGCACCCGGTCCCCTGGGGGCGCACTCCTCCGAGAGCGCGGGAGGGTTTGCGGCCCCCAGCAATTTGCGCGGTCCAGACCCTCTGAGCGCCCGGGGCGTCGGACCGCGCAGACTTGCGCCCTCTCTCGCCTGCCAGGCGGAGGGCACGGCAGCCAGGTCACCGGCCCAGGAGGAAGCGGGAGGGGCCGGGAGACCGAGCAGGTGGCGATTAGGTCAGACTCAGAACATTCTTGGACCGCTCCAGTGGATATAAATAACTGACAGGCAGGCTCCGAAAAATCCCAGGGTGCGGGGCAAGGGGGTGAGGAAGCAGGGGTTTATTAAGGGTGGGTGGGGGGTGGCATCGTGGTGATCTGGAAAGATCTACTAACAAAAGGGTGGAGGGGAGAAGGGATTTAAGAATGAACCGTGGTACAAAATCTCGGAAGAAGAACACGTGCAGGGGAGGAGGTCATGACTTTCTGCCCCACCTCCACCGCGTGTCGGACCCAGTCCTCAGAATGGGCCATCAGATTGGCCAAGAGGGCTGTACAAGGAAAGGGCAAGGCTTTGGAGTCCCGGCCTTGCCCGACGACAGATCTTGTGCAAGGTGCTAAAGGTCTCTGAGCCTCAGTTTCTGCATCTATACAATGGGAGTCCTAATGCTTACAGGGGGATGGTTATGAGCCTCTCCAGAGTTAACGTTTAAGTAAACGTCTAAGTTAACTTATAACTTTTAAGAAAGCTGTGCTCAGCAAAAAGAGTAAGGCAGTGTAGCACCCCAGGCCTCCCTCCAAAGGGACCGGTGCAAGCCGGACTCCTTCCCGCTTCCACGGTTCTCCCAGGTTCTGCCGAGGCCGGGGAGGGGTAAAGCCGAAATCAGACTCCTTACAGCGCCACCCTGGGTAGGCGGCCCTGGCGCTCCTCTGGCGGGAACCGAGACCCCACGGCCCGCGCCCCGGGAGCCGCGCGGGTCGCCGCGGTGCAGGCAGCTCCTGCGCCCCGCCGCTGGCCGGTGGGGTTGGGGCCCGCGGCCGCGAGGAGAGGGCGGGGCTGGGGGCTGGGCTTCCCGGGGGGAGGGCCCGGCGCGCTCCGGGAGGCGGCGGCCCCGGCCCGGGAGCGACGGGAGTTGGGTCAGAGCGTGGCCGGACCCCCCACCCACCGAGGCTCCCAGGGAGGACGCGGTGAGTGCTGCCCGGGCGGGGACGGCGGGGAGGCGGTGGCGGGAGCCGCGGCTAGATAGAGCACGCCCTCTCCTCCTCCCGCTCCTGCTTTGCTGTGGGACTGGCTCCGGCCCCGGGAGTCCCGGGAGAGCCGCGCTTTGCGGGAGCGCGGCAAGAGCTGCGCCGCGCCGAGGGGAGACCCTTCTGCGGCGCCGCGCGCCCGGCACTTTCCCAGACCTGCCGCGGCGGTTAGGGGGCGTCGGGGCTGGCGGGCCACCCCATCTCCTGGGGCCCCTCAAAGGCCCCCGACCGCCCTGGGACCCCAGCAGGGGCCTCGCTCCCCAGCGACCTCTCGCCCTTAGCAAAGAGCCCCAGTTCCTGGGGCCGCCGGTCCCGGGCCACCGTCTGGAGTTGCCGGCGGCGCGGGCCAAGGCAGGGTTCGCCCCTTCCCCTCAGCGGTGAACGGCGGGCCCCCACCCCGCGCCGAGAGTTCAGCGAGTTTGGCCAAGAAGTCCTGGAGTTTCCAGGGCCAGGCCTGGCCGGGCCGCTCCTCGTGGGCCCCAGCGCTCCGAGGTGTGCTGCGCCTGGCCCGCAAGCAGCGCGCCCGTCCATAAGGGTTTTGAGGCCAGAGACCGGCGGCCCCTGGGTTCGGAGGTTTGGTGTGAGGGCTCTGGGCTCAGAGTGCGTCATCGGGGAGCTGGCACCTCAGGCGGGGCCGGTCGGGTTTCCAAAAGTGCCCCTTTGTTATGCCCCTCCCGGGCCGGCCTCCTCCCCTTTCCCCGCGCCGCCCCTCCCCCAGCCTCTGGGGCCTCCCTGGCTGCAGGTTCCAGTGGCTCTTGTCTGAGCACCCCTCTCTGGACCGGTCGACCGCCCACCTCGGTGCCGTCAAATCCGCAGGCTGCGGGCAGATCGGGAGGGGCTGCCGGGAGAAGAGGTCCCTGGGTGCAGCCTGTGACTCAGGACAGAGCCTGGGCAGGGCAGGACAGCAGGGCTCCCTCCCAGCGCCATGCCCCAGGACTGCGGGACAGGGTTGGGGCCGGGCTGGACAAGGGTACCTAGCGGCCTCCTAAGGGAAAGTGGGTTCTTCCTTGGACCCCAAGACTCCCTGCCTTGGCTCAGGAAGCTGTGAGGAGACTCTGCCAAGCCCCAGCCGCAAGTCCCAGCCCAGTTAGGTGCTGGCTCTCTGGGCTGGGAAGGTTCATGATCTTCCCGAGCTCTTGGCCGTGGCAAGTGTGTTCTGGGGAGCAGTCTGGGTCTCTGCTGGGGTCAGAAGGCACGGGTGCTGGCCCTCCTCAGTAGGGGTCAAGGCACAGGCCCATTCCCCCAGTGCTGGGTCCGCTGGGGCAGTGGGGCTGGCTGTGCCTGGGGCTTGGGCTTGTGTTTGCTCTGCGAGGCCGGAGGGAGCGGTGCCAGCCCTGCACACACAGCTCGCTCTGTTCTGGGGCCAGAGAGAGGGAACTGGTGGGGGGCAGCTCTCTTGGGAGCTGGGAGCCAGGAGGCTGGGGCAGGCAGGGGGCCCCGGCCCCTGGATGCCTGGCTGGGACAGCTCTTGAGGCCCTGGGGTTTACAGCTGCAGCTCTCTTTCTCTCCATCTGGTTGGCACGTCCTTTCTGGGTAAATGGGACAGACTCAAGAGGAAGCAAGGGAGGACCCTGGAGGGGCGGGCTGCTCCGTCCTTCTACTCTGGGCCCAGGCATCTCCGCTGAGGGCCTGAGCTCTCCCCGCTGTGAGCTGAGGCAGAAGCCTAGGCAGGCCCTGCTTTCTCAAAGCTGCCATATCGCGTGCATTTCCTGGTCTTCAGGTGGATGTCCTGTGTGTTTTAAATTCAGCTACTAACTCCAGTGCCTGGAGGAACACAAACTGGACCCTCAGGAGGTCTCTGTCAATGACTGAGGACAGTCCTGGCCTGTAGTCACAAGCCAATGTGATATATACTGGGGAGAGAGGGGTGGGGATGGGGGAATGGGAGGGTGCCCGGAGAAGCACCCTCCCATTCTTTTTTGTAATAACAGCTTTATCGACATATATCACACAATTCGCCCATTTAAAGTATCTATTTAAAGTGATGTCTAGTTGCTAAGTTGTGTCTGATTCTTTGTGACCCCGTGAACTGTAGCCCGCCAGGCTCCTCTGTCCATGGAATTTCCCAGCAAGAAGAGGGAAGTGGGTTTTCTTCTCCAAGGGACCTTCCTGACCCAGGGATTAAACCCGAGTCTCCTGTATTGGCAGGTGGATTCTTTACTACTGAGCCACCCGGGATGCCCTCGCTCTTGAGTTTTGAAGGGTGGGGAGGGAGTCATTTGGGGGAGGACTGTCATAGAGCCCTGCTTTGGAGGCAATGAACACACTGTTCTCCCGGGCCTGGCCATGTCCCTGGGGTTTGCTCAGAGGAGGAAGTGGTTTCCTTCTAGGGGCTTGAGTTGATGCTGGGGACAGCTGAGACCCTGCCTAGGGACAGGCAGGGAGTGGCCGCATGCCTCCGGGTCCTCTAGCTCCCCCAGGGGGAGCTCTGGGGCTGGAATCTGCCTTGCCCTTCCCCGCAGTCCTGGAACGCACTGTTGTAACTGGCTGATCACTGTCTGACACTTCGTGCTGCCCCTGACTCTGGGCTTTTGGAGGGTGGGGCTGAGTTACTCATTATTCATGGAATCCTGTGGGACCTCAGGGATGCTGTGGAGCAGGACGAGTGTCCCTTATGACTGTCAGGCTCCTCACAGTTTTTGTTCGCTGCCTTCAGTCTCATGCCAGTGTTGGCACAGAAAGAGGGAAGGTGGGATTTCCATTTTGGGAGGGAGCCGAGGCCCCTTAGGAGACAACAGTATAATGCACTTGTTCAAGCTTCATGGCCAAGATAAGACTCAGGCCTCTTGGCTCCCAGTCTGCTCTTGCCACCCCAGGAGCTCCTGGGGTGTGGCTGGGTACCCTCTGACCTGGCCGGGTTTGGGGAGGGGTCGCCTTGTTCAAGGAGAGGCCACAGAGCCCTGGCTTGGGCAGGCGTCCCCTTATCTCATCTGGGGTCGGGGAAGCGGGGCCCTCTGCCCACTACCCACCCCCGCCTGCCATGTAATCCCCGGCTGGACCGTGTGACCCGACTGGCATTCTCCTGGCTGGAATCTGGCGCTTCTGACAGCAGTTGCTATATCGGGGGAGCCGGGAACCGCCCTGGACATGGTCAGCCCCACCCTCACCCCCTGCTTTGCTCTTGGTAGCGTCCAGGCAGGATCACGGTGGCAGCTGCGAGGGTCGGACACCCAGGTCTCCGGAGTGATCTCTAGGCCCAGGTACATGGACTGAGGTGGTGGGGAGGGCATGCCAGAGCAAAGGAGCAGCCGTGGAACCACCATCTTTGCCCCTTCAGGCCTCTCCTGGGACTTCCAGACCCCTGCCTGCTGAGTCCTGGCTCTTGACAGTTCCCTGGGGAGTGGGGATGGCAGTGGGGGTGGGGGCAGAACCCAGGGGTAGCAGAGGCTCTTCGCCTCGCCTTCGAACTGTGCCTGGCTTTCCCGCTTACACCTCTGCCCTCTGCAGCCCCCATCCGCCACCATTCCGTGCTGCGGGGACACCATGGCTCCAGAGGAGGAGGCCGGAGGGGAGGCCCTGGAGGGCAGCTTCTGGGAGGTGAGCAGCTGGGTGCCAGCTTTGGGGGTGGCGCTGAAATGCCCACCCCTCTCTGGGCCCAGCCACCTGTCCCAAGGAGGAGTCTCGCGTCAGCCCTGGCCCCCAGGGGTTGGGGGGGGCGGCTCCAAGCACCAGTCTCCTGCGCAGGCTGGCAACTACAGGCGGACCGTGCAGCGGGTGGAGGACGGGCACCGGCTGTGCGGGGACCTGGTCAGCTGCTTCCAGGAGCGCGCCCGCATCGAGAAGGCCTACGCCCAGCAGCTGGCTGACTGGGCCCGCAAGTGGAGGGGCGCCGTGGAGAAGGGTGAGCCAGCGCGCGGGCCTCATGGGGAGGAGAGGACCGCCAGC